>JAWUZG010001072.1:0-178744 GCA_036785705.1 Acanthornis magna
GCCACTGAGTCCATGAGACAGGTGTGTCACCTGTGTGTCACCTGTGTGTCACCTGTGTGTCACCAGGGCCTCACCTGTGTGTCACCTTTGTGTCACTGGGCCTCACCTGTGTGTCACCTGCCACACCTACTGTCCCATCTGAACCCATCCCACCTGTGTCACTCTGCCCCACCAGTCCATGACACAGTTGGGTCACCTGTGTGGGTCACCTTTGTGTCACTTGTGTGTCACCTGTCACCTGTGTGTCACCTGTGTGTCACTGCCACACCTACTGTCCCCTTTGAACTCATTCCCACTGTGCCCCACGCAGTCCATGACACAGGTGCGTCACATGGGCCTCACCTGTGTGTCACCTGTGTGTCACCTGTGTGTCCACCTGTGTGTCACCTGGGCCTCACCTGGGCCTCACCTGTGTGCTGCCTGCCATACCTACTGTCCCGTCTGAACCCATCCCACCTGTGTCCCTGTGCCCCACACAGTCTGTGACACAGGTGTGTCACCTGTGTGTCACCTGTGTGTCACCTGTCACCTGCCACACCCTGCCACACCCACTGTCCCCTCTGTCCCCATCCCACCTGTGCCCCACTCAGTCCATGACACAGGTGTGTCACCTGTGCCTCACCTGCCACACCCACTGTCACCATCCCCGGGCACACACCTGTGCCCCGCCCAGTTTGTGACACAGGTGTGCCACAGGGCCACACCCACTGCCACACCCCATTGCACACCCTGCCACCCCGGGGCCTCACCTGTGTCACCTGTGCCCCACCCAGTCCATGACAGGTGAGTTGCAGGGCCACACCTCATTGCCACACCCTGCCACCCCGGGGCCTCACCTGTGTCACCTGTGCCCCGCCCAGGCCGTGCCCAGGTGCATTATGGGGTGTGGCTGTTCCATCCCACCTGTGTCACCTGTGCCAGGTGGCGATCCAGGTGTGTCACAGGGCCACGCCCCATTGCCACACCCATTTCACCTGTGCCCCCGCCCAGTCTGTGACACAGGTGCATTGTGGGGTCAGGCTGTCTCCATCTCACCTGTGTCCCTGTCCCTCACCTGTCTCACCTGTGCCCCTGGGGCTCACCTGTGTCCCCTGTGCCTCACCTGTTCCCCTCCTCACCTGTGCCTGTGTCCCTCATCTGTGCCTGTGTCCCTCACCTGTGCCCATGTCTCTCACCTGTCCCTTACCTGTCTCACCTGTCCATTACCTGTTCCTCACCTGTCTCACCTGTCCATCCCCCAGGCGGTGATCCAGGGCACTTTCACAAGCGAGGAGCCCAGCCCTCACCTGTCTCACCTGTCCTGTGTCACCTGTCCATCCCCCCAGGCGGTGATCCAGGGCATGTTGGTCCCTCACCTGTCTCACTGTCCCCTCTCACCTGTCTCACCTCTCCCTTTCCTGTACAGGCAGTGATCCAGGGCTGTTCACAAGTGAGAAGCAGGTGGACACGGAGGCCACGCCCAGCCCCTTCACCTGTCCATTACCTGTCCCTTACCTGTCCCTTCCCTGTTCCTCACCTGTCCCCTCTCACCTGTCCATCCCCCAGGCAGTGATCCAGATGCGTTCACGAGTGAGGAGCAGGTGGATACAGAGGCCACGCCCAGCCCCTCCCTCACCTGTCTGTTACCTGTCCCTCACTTGTCCCTATCTCACCTGTCCCCTCTCACCTGCCTCACCTGTCCCCCAGGCGGTGATCCAGGATGCGTTCACGAGCGAGGAGCAGGTGGACGCGGAGGCCATGCCCAGCCCCTCACCTGTCTGTTACCTGTCCCTCACCTGTCCCTCACCAGTCCCCTCTCACCTGTCCATCCCCCAGGCAGTGATCCAGGTTGCATTCACGACGTGGAGGCCACGCCCAGCCCCTCACCTGTCCATTACCTGTCTCACCTGTCCCCTCTCACCTGTCCCCTCTCACCTGTCCCTCACCTGCAGGCAGTGATCCAGGGCGCGTTCACGAGCGAGGAGCAGGTGGACGCGGAGGCCACGCCCAGCCCCTCACCTGTCCGTTACTTGTCTTACCTGTCTCTCACCTGTCCTTCATCTGTCCCTCACTTGTCTCACCTGTCTCACCTGTCCCCTCTCACCTGTCTCACCTGTCCCCTCTCACCTGTCCCTCACCTGTACAGGCGGTGATCCAGGGCGCGTTCACGAGCGAGGAGCATGTGGACACGGAGGCCATGCTCAGGCCCTCACCTGTCCTTTGTCTGTCTCACCTGTTCCCATCTCACCTCTCCCCTCACCTGTACAGGCAGTGATCCAGAGCGCATTCACGAGTAAGGAGCAGGTGGACATGGAGGTGTTGCCCAGCCCCTCACCTGTCCATTGCTTCTCCCTCACCTGTCCCCATCTCACCTGTCCCTTCACCTGTCCCCCAGGCGGTGATCCAGGGTGCGTTCATGAGCGAGGAGCAGGTGGACACGGAGGCCACGCCCAGCCCCTCCCTCACCTGTCCGTTACCTGTCCCTCACTTGTCCCTATCTCACCTGCCCCCTCTCACCTGCCTTACCTGTCCCCCAGGCGGTGATCCAGGATGCGTTCATAAGCGAGGAGCAGGTGGACGCAGAGGCCATGCCCAGCCCCTCACCTGTCCTTTGTCTGTCTCACCTGTCCCCATCTCACCTGTCCCCTCTCACCTGTCCCCTCTCACCTGTCTCCATCTCACCTGTCCCCATCTCACCTGTCTCCTCGCACCTGTCCCCTCTCACCTGTCCCTCACCTGTACAGGCAGTGATCCAGAGTGCATTCACGAGCAAGGAGCAGGTGGACATGGAGGTGTTGCCCAGCCCCTCACCTGTCCATTACCTGTCTCACCTGTCCCCTCTCACCTGTCCCTCACCTGTACAGGCAGTGATCCAGAGTGCATTCATGAGTAAGGAGCAGGTAGACACGGAGGCCATGCCCAGCCCCTCACCTGTCCATTACCTGTCTCACCTGTCTCACCTGTCCCTCACCTGTCCAGGCAGTGATCCAGAGCGCGTTCACGAGCAAGGAGCAGGTGGACATGGAGGTGTTGCCCAGCCCCTCACCTGTCCATTACCTGTCTCACCTGTCTCACCTGTCCCTCACCTGCAGGCGGTGATCCAGGGCGCGTTCACGAGCGAGGAGCAGGTGGACGCGGAGGCCACGCCCAGCCCCTCACCTGTCCGTTACTTGTCTTACCTGTCTCTCACCTGTCCTTCATCTGTCCCTCACTTGTCTCACCTGTCTCACCTGTCCCCTCTCACCTGTCCCTCACCTGTACAGGCGGTGATCCAGGGCGCGTTCACGAGCGAGGAGCATGTGGACACGGAGGCCATGCTCAGGCCCTCACCTGTCCTTTGTCTGTCTCACCTGTTCCCATCTCACCTCTCCCCTCACCTGTACAGGCAGTGATCCAGAGCGCATTCACGAGTAAGGAGCAGGTGGACATGGAGGTGTTGCCCAGCCCCTCACCTGTCCATTGCTTCTCCCTCACCTGTCCCCATCTCACCTGTCCCTTCACCTGTCCCCCAGGCGGTGATCCAGGGTGCGTTCATGAGCGAGGAGCAGGTGGACACGGAGGCCACGCCCAGCCCCTCCCTCACCTGTCCGTTACCTGTCCCTCACTTGTCCCTATCTCACCTGCCCCCTCTCACCTGCCTTACCTGTCCCCCAGGCGGTGATCCAGGATGCGTTCATAAGCGAGGAGCAGGTGGACGCAGAGGCCATGCCCAGCCCCTCACCTGTCCTTTGTCTGTCTCACCTGTCCCCATCTCACCTGTCCCCTCTCACCTGTCCCCTCTCACCTGTCTCCATCTCACCTGTCCCCATCTCACCTGTCTCCTCGCACCTGTCCCCTCTCACCTGTCCCTCACCTGTACAGGCAGTGATCCAGAGTGCATTCACGAGCAAGGAGCAGGTGGACATGGAGGTGTTGCCCAGCCCCTCACCTGTCCATTACCTGTCTCACCTGTCCCCTCTCACCTGTCCCTCACCTGTACAGGCAGTGATCCAGAGTGCATTCATGAGTAAGGAGCAGGTAGACACGGAGGCCATGCCCAGCCCCTCACCTGTCCATTACCTGTCTCACCTGTCTCACCTGTCCCTCACCTGTCCAGGCAGTGATCCAGAGCGCGTTCACGAGCAAGGAGCAGGTGGACATGGAGGTGTTGCCCAGCCCCTCACCTGTCCATTACCTGTCTCACCTGTCTCACCTGTCCCTCACCTGCAGGCGGTGATCCAGGGCGCGTTCACGAGCGAGGAGCAGGTGGACGCGGAGGCCACGCCCAGCCCCTCACCTGTCCGTTACTTGTCTTACCTGTCTCTCACCTGTCCTTCATCTGTCCCTCACTTGTCTCACCTGTCTCACCTGTCCCCTCTCACCTGTCCCTCACCTGTACAGGCGGTGATCCAGGGCGCGTTCACGAGCGAGGAGCATGTGGACACGGAGGCCATGCTCAGGCCCTCACCTGTCCTTTGTCTGTCTCACCTGTTCCCATCTCACCTCTCCCCTCACCTGTACAGGCAGTGATCCAGAGCGCATTCACGAGTAAGGAGCAGGTGGACATGGAGGTGTTGCCCAGCCCCTCACCTGTCCATTGCTTCTCCCTCACCTGTCCCCATCTCACCTGTCCCTTCACCTGTCCCCCAGGCGGTGATCCAGGGTGCGTTCATGAGCGAGGAGCAGGTGGACACGGAGGCCACGCCCAGCCCCTCCCTCACCTGTCCGTTACCTGTCCCTCACTTGTCCCTATCTCACCTGCCCCCTCTCACCTGCCTTACCTGTCCCCCAGGCGGTGATCCAGGATGCGTTCATAAGCGAGGAGCAGGTGGACGCAGAGGCCATGCCCAGCCCCTCACCTGTCCTTTGTCTGTCTCACCTGTCCCCATCTCACCTGTCCCCTCTCACCTGTCCCCTCTTACCTGTCTCCATCTCACCTGTCCCCATCTCACCTGTCTCCTCGCACCTGTCCCCTCTCACCTGTCCCTCACCTGTACAGGCAGTGATCCAGAGTGCATTCACGAGCAAGGAGCAGGTGGACATGGAGGTGTTGCCCAGCCCCTCACCTGTCCATTACCTGTCTCACCTGTCTCACCTGTCCCTCACCTGTCCAGGCGGTGATCCAGGGCGCGTTCACGAGCGAGGAGCAGGTGGATGCGGAGGCCACGCCCAGCGAGGCGCACTACACCTACTTCCCTGCCGCAGGTGTGGCCGACGGCGCCAGCGCCACCGCCGTGGTCACCACGCAGAGCTCCGAGGCGCTGCTGGGCCAGCCCACGCCCACAGGTGAGGGGTGCTCACCTGGGCGGGGTTCAGGGCTCACCTGGGTTGGGTTGAGGCTCATCTGTCCCAGTTTGGGCTCACCTGGATGGGTTTGGGGCTCACCTGGATTGGGTTGAGGCTCACCTGTCCCAGTTTGGGCTCACCTGGATTGGGTTGAGGCTCACCTGGATTGGGTTGAGGCTCACCTGTCTCGGTTTGGGCTCACCTGGATTGGTTTGGGCTCACCTGGTTGGGTTTGGGGCTCACCTGGATTGGGTTGAGGCTCACCTGGATGGGTTTGGGCTCATCTGGTTGGGTTTGGGGCTCACCTGGATTGGGTTGAGGCTCACCTGGATTGGTTTGGGGTCACCTGGATAGGTTTGGGGCTCACCTGGATTGGGTTGGGACTCACTTCTCCCAGCTTGGGCTCACCTGGATTGGTTCAGGGTCACTTGGATAGGCTTGGAGCTCACCTGTCCAAGTTCGGGCTCACCTGGTTGGGTTTGGGGCTCACCTGGATTGGGTTGGGACTCACCTATCCCGGTTTGGGCTCACCTGGATGGGTTTGCGGCTCACCTGGGTTGGGTTGGGACTCACCTGGATGGGCTTGGGCTCCGCTGGATGGGTTTGGGGCTCACCTGTGTGGGTTTGGGCTCACCTGGGCAGGCTTTGGGGCTCACCTGTCCCAGTTCAGGCTCACCTGGGTGGTTTTGGGCTGACCTGGATTGGCTTAGGAGTCACCTGTCCAGTTGGGGTCTCACCTGTGGGATTTGTGTCTCACCTGTCCCATTGGGTCTCACCTGTGGGATTTGGGTCTCACCTGTCCCATTGGGTCTCACCTGTCCCATTGGGTCTCACCTGTGGGATTTGGGTCTCACCTGTCCCATTGGGTCTCACTTGTCCCATTTGGGTCTCACCTGTGGGATTTGGGTCTCACCTGTCCCATTGGGTCTCACTTGTCCCATTTGGGTCTCACCTGTCCCATTTGGTCTCACCTGTGGGATTTGGGTCTCACCTGTCCCATTTGGTCTCACCTGTGGGATTTGGGTCTCACCTGTCCCATTTGAGGTCTCACCTGTGGGATTTGGGTGTCACCTGTCCGGTTGGGGTCTCACCTGTCCCATCGGGGTCTCACCTGTCCGGTTGGGGTCTCACCTGTCCCATCGGTGTCTCACCTGTCCCATGGGGGTCTCACCTGTGTGCTTTGGCTGCAGGGCAGTTTTTCGTGATGATGTCACCGCAGGAGGTGCTCCCGGGGGGGGCTCAGCGCTCGATCGCCCCCCGCGCCCACCCCTACAGCCCGTGAGTACCTGGGACACCTGGGGACACCTGGGACACACCTGGGGACACCTGGGATACACCTGGGGACACCTGGGACACACCTGGGGACAGCTGGGGACAGCTGGGACACACCTGGGGACACCTGGGACACACCTGGGACACACCTGGGAACACCTGGGCATACACCTGGGGACACCTGGGGGCAGCTGGGATACACCTGGGCACACCTGGGACACCCCTGGGGGCACTTGGGGGCACCTGGGACACCTGGGCACACCTGGGACACACCTGGATACACCTGGGGACAGCTGGATGCACCTGGGGACACCTGGGACACACCTGGATACACCTGGGATGCACCTGGGGACACTGGATACACCAGAATACACCTGGGTCACACTCAAAGACACCTGAACGCACCTGGGCAGGCACAGGTCACATGTGAGATACACCTGGATGCACGTGGGGCACACCTGGACATATGTTGGACACATTTAAACACACCTGGGCACACCCAAACACACCTGGGACACACCCAGAATACACCTGGGCACACCTGCACATACTGGGACACACTTGGATACATCCAGAAACACCTGGGCCCACCTGGGATGCACCCAAACACACCTGGGGTGCACCTGGGATACACCTGGACACACCTGGAATACAGCTGGACACACCCCAAAACACCTGGGCCACACCCAGGATACACCTGCATCCCACTTGGATGCACCCAGAAACACCTAGACATGCCCACACGCACCTGGGCACACCTGGGCACACCCAGTTTCACCTGGGCACACCCAGTCACACCTGAGGCACACTTGGGACACACCTAGGACACACCTAGGTCACGCTGGGACACACCTGGTCCACACCCAGTCTCACCTGGGCACCCCCAGTGTCACCTGTGCTATGCCTGGAGCACACCTGGGCACACCCAGTCTCACCTGTGCTACATCCAATCTCACCTGGGCACTCCCAATCTCACCTCTGCCATGCCTGGGGCACACCCAGTCACACCTGGAGCACACTTGGGCACGCCCAGCCTCACCTGGGCACACCTGGGCACACCAAATCACACCTGGGCACACCTGGGGCACACCCAGTCTCACCTGGGCACACCCAGTCTCACCTGGGCACATCCAGTCTCACCTGGACACACCTGAGGCACACCAAATCACACCTGGACACACCTGGGGCACACCCAGCCTCACCTGGGGCACACCCAGTCTCACCTGGGCACACCTGGGCACACCCAATCACACCTGGGCACACCTGGGCACACCCAGTCTCACCTGGGCACACCTGGGCACCTCCAATCTCACCTGGACACACCTGAGGCACACCAAATCACACCTGGACACACCTGGGGCACACCCAGTCTCACCTGGACACACGTGGGGCACATCCAGTCTCACCTGGACACACCTGAGGCACACACAGCCTCACCTGGACACACTGGGGCACACCCAGTCTCACCTGCACACACGTGGGGCACACCAAATCACACCTGGACACACCTGGGCACACCCAGCCTCACCTGGGCACACCTGGGGCACACCCAGCCTCACCTGGGCACACCTGGGGCACACCCAGTCTCACCTGGGCACACCTGGGCACGCCCAGCCTCACCTGTCCCTGTGCCCACAGGAAGTCGGAGGCTCCCCGAGCCACGCGGGACGAGAAGCGCCGAGCACAGCACAACGAAGGTACCGCACCTGTGCCGGGGCCACCCCAAATTCCAGAGGTCACCCCAAATTCCAGAGGTCACCCCAAATTCCAGGGATTCACCCCAAATTCCAGGGGTCACCCCAAATTCCGGGGGGTCATCCCAAATTCCGGGGATTCACCCCAAATTCCAGAGATCATCCCAATTCCTGGGGTCACCCCAGTCCTGGGGTCATCCTAACTCCTAGGGTCATCCCAAATTCTGGGGGGTCATCCCAAATCCTGGGGTCATCCCAAACCCTGGGGTCATCCCCATCCCAAGGGTCACTCCAAATCCTGGGATCATCCCAAATCCTGGGGTCACCCCAAGTTCCGGGGTCACCCCAAATTCTGGGGGGTCATCCCAAATCCTGGGGTCATCCCAAATCCTGAGGGATCATCCCAAATCCTGAGGGATCATCCCAAATCCTGGGGTCATCCCAAATTCCAGGGGTCATTCCAAATCCTAGGGTCATCCCGATCCCAAGGGGTCACCCCAATCCTGGGGTCACCCCAATCCTGGGGTCATCCCAAATCCTGGGGCCAGCCCCATCCTGAGGGTCACTCCAAATCCTGGGGTCACCCTAAATCCTGGGATCATCCCCAATTCCGGGGGTCATCCCCATTCTGGGGGCCACCCCAATTCCCAAGGCATCATCCCGGTCCTGAGGGGTCACCCCAAATCCTGGGGGCCACCCCAATTCCCAGGATTATCCCAGAGTTGGCCCTATCCCAGGGGATTATCCCAAATTCCAGGGGTCATCCCAAATCCTGGGGGCTCGTCCCAAATCCTGAGGGATTCCCCCAATTCCTGAGGGGTCACCCCAATTCCTGAGGGGTCACCCCAATTCCTGAGGGATTCCCCCAATTCTTGACAGATTCCCCCAATTCCTGAGGGATTCCCCCAATTCCTGGGGGTCACCCCAATCTTGTGGGGTCACCACAAATCCTGTGGGATCGCCCCAATCCCAGGGATTCATCCCAATTCCAAGGGGGTCATCCTGATCCTGGGGGTCACCCCAATTCCTGAGGGATCACCCCAATTCCTGAGGGGTTCCCCCAATTCCTGAGGGGTCACCCCAATTCCTGAGGGATCACCCCAATTCCTGAGGGGTCACCCCAATTCCTGAGGGATTCCCCCAATTCCTGAGGGGTCACCCCAATTCCTGAGGGATCACCCCAATTCCTGAGGGGTCACCCCAATTCCTGAGGGATCACCCCAATTCCTGAGGGGTCACCCCAATTCCTGAGGGATTCCCCAGTTCCTGGAGGTCACCCCAATCTTGTGGGGTCACCACGAATCCTGTGGGATTGTCCCAATCGCAAGGATGCATCCCAATTCCAAGGGGGTCATCCTGATCCTGGGGGTCACCCCAATTCCTGAGGGATTCCCCCAATTCCTGAGGGGTCACCCCAATCCCTGAGGGGTCACCCCAAATCCTGAGGGGTCACCCCAATTCCTGAGGGATTCCCCCAATTCCTGAGGGATCACCTCAATTCCTGAGGGATTCCCCCAATTCCTGAGGGATTACCCCAATTCCTGAAGGGTCACCCCAATCCCAAGGGATCCCCCAGTTCCCAACTCCCGTTTTTCTCCCCCTTTCCCCATTCCCTCCCTTTCTCCTGTCCCAAATTTTCCCTTTTTCCTTCGTTTTCTCTCGGTTCCCGATCTCCCCATTCCCAAATTTTCCCCTTTTTCCCTATTCCCGATTCCCCTTTTTCCCCCATTTCCACCCCGTTCCCAATTCCCCCATTCCCCAATGTCACCCCGTTTCCCCCATTCCCACCGGGAATTCCTGTTCCTATTTTCCCCCATTCCCACTGGGAATTCCCCGTTCCCATTTACCTCATTCCCACTGAAATTCCCATTCCCATTTCCAATTTCCCTTGTTTTCCCCTATTCCCGCTGGGAATTCCTGTTCCCGTCTCCCCCATTCCCAAATCCCCCATTCCCAAATCCCCCATTCCCAATCCCCCATTCCTGAATTCCCCATTCCCAAATTCCTCCATTCCTAAATTCCCTATTCCTGAATTTCCCTGTTCCCAAATCCCCTATTTCCGAATTCCCCCATTCCCAAATCCCCCATTCCCAATCCCCCATTCCCAAATTTCTCCATTCCCAAATTCCTCCATTCCCAAATTCCCTATTCCTGAATTTCCCCGTTCCCAAATCCCCCATTCCCAATCCCCCATTCCCAAATTCTCCATTCCCAAATCCCCATTCCCACTGGAATTTCCCCATTCCCAAATCCCTCGTTCCCAAATTCCCCACTCTCAATTCCCCCATTCCCAAATTCTCCATTCCCAAATCCCCCATTCCCACCGGGAATTCCTGTTCCTGTTCTCCCTCATTCCCGCTGGGAACTCCCATTCCCAAATTCTCCATTCCCAAATCCCCGTTCCCAAATTCTTCATTCCCAAATCCCCATTCCCACTGGAATTCCCCCATTCCCAATCCCCCATTCCCGTTTCCCCCATTCCCACTGGGAATTCCAATTTCCCCCATTCCCACCGGGAATTTTCCATTCCCAATCCCCCATTCCCACCGGGAATTCCTAAATCCCCATTCCCAAATCCCCATTCCCACCGTGAATTCCCATTTCTCCATTCCCAAATCCCCATTCCCAAATCCCCATTCCCAAATCCCCCATTCCCGAATTTCCCCATTCCCAAATCCCCATTCCTGAATTCCCCATTCCCAAATCCCCATTCCCACCGGGAATTCCCAATCGCCATTCCCGAATTTCCCCACTCCCAAATCCCCCATTCCCAATTCCCCATTCCAAATCTCCTATTCCCAATTTCCCCAATCCCCATTCCCACCGGGAATTCCCATTTCCCCATTCCCAAATCCCCATTCCGAAATCCCCCATTCCCATTTCTCCCATTCCCAATCCCCCATTTCCAAATTCCTCCATTCCTAAATTCCCTGTTCCTGAATTCCCTTGTTTCCAAATCCCCTATTCCCGAATTCCCCCATTCCCAAATCCCCACTCCCACCGGGAATTCCTAATCCCCATTCCCAAATTTCCCCACTCCCACTGGGAATTCCCAAATCCCCATTCCTGAATTTCCCCATTCCCACCTGGAATTCTCAATCGCCATTCCCAATCCCCCATTCCCAAATGTCCTATTCCCACTGGAATTCCCCATTCCCAATCCCCCATTCCCAAATTCCTCCATTCCTAAATTCCCTGTTCCTGAATTTCCCTGTTCCCAAATCCCCTATTCCCGAATTCCCCCATTCCCACCGGGAATTCCCGTTCCCCATTCCTGAATTTCCCCATTCCCCAATCCCCATTCCCGAATTTCTCCATTCCCATGGGGAATTCCCAATCCCCATTCCCAATCCCCTATTCCCAATTTCCCCTTCCCCAAATCCTCCATTCCCACCGGGAATTCCCAAATCCCCCATCCCCAAATCCCCATTCCCCCCGGGAGTTCCCGAATTCCCCATTCCCAATCCCCATTCCCGAATTTCCCCATTCCCACCGGGAATTCCTGTTCCCCATTCCTGAATTTCCCCATTCCCAAATCCCCATTCCCGAATTTCTCCATTCCCATGGGGAATTCCCAAATCCCCATTCCCAATCCCCTATTCCCAATCCCCTATTCCCAATTGCCCCATCCCCAAATCCTCCATTCCCACCGGGAATTCCCGAATTCCCCATTCCCAATCCCCATTCCCGAATTTCCCCATTCCCAAATCCCCATTCCCAAATCCCCCATTCCCGATCCTCTATTCCCAATTTCCCCATTCCCCAATCCCCATTCCCACCGGGAATTCCCATTCCCCATTCCTGAATTTCCCCATTCCCACTGGGAATTCCCAATCCCCATTCCCGAATTCCCCATTCCCAATCCCCATTCCCAAATTTCCCCATTCCCTCCGGGAATTCCCGTTCCCCATTCCTGAATTTCCACATTCCCAAATCCCCATTCCCCCCGGGAATTCCCAAATCCCCATTCCCGAATTTCCCCATTCCCACTGGGAATTCCCATTCCCCATTCCCAAATCCTCATTCCCCGTGGGAGTTCCCGAATTCCCCATTCCAAATCCCCATTCTCGAATTTCCGCATTCTCCCCGGGAATTCCCGAATTCCCCATTCCCACCGGGAATTCCCGAATTTCCCCATTCCCAAATTCCCATTCCCGAATTTCCCCATTCCCCCCGGGAATTCCCAAATCCCCATTCCCAAATCCCCATTCCCCCCGGGAATTCCCAAATTTCCCCATTCCCAAATCTGCATTCCCGAATTTCCCCTCTCCCACTGGCAATTCCCAAATCCCCATTCCCGAATTTCCCCATTCCCACCGGGAATTCCCGTTCCCCATTCCTGAATTCCCCATTCCCAATCGCCATTCCCGAATTTCCCCATTCCCACCGGCAATTCCCAAATCCCCATTCCCAAATCCGCATTCCCGAATTTCCCCATTCCCACTGGTAATTCCCGTTCCCCATTCCCGAATTTCCCCATTCCCACTGGGAATTCCCAATCCCCATTCCCGAATTTCCCCATTCCCACTGGGAATTCCCAATCCCCTATTCCCGAATTTCCCCATTCCCACCGGGAATTCCCGTTCCCCATTCCTGAATTTCCCCATTCCCACCATGAATTCCCATTCCCCATTCCCGAATTTCCCCATTCCCACTGGGAATTCCCGTTCCCCATTCCCGAATTTCCCCATTCCCACTGGGAATTCCCGTTCCCCATTCCCGAATTTCCCCATTCCCACCGGGAATTCCCGTTCCCCATTCCCGAATTTCCCCATTCCCACTGGGAATTCCCGTTCCCTATTCCCGAATTTCCCCATTCCCCCCGGGAATTCCCCGTTCCCCATTCCCAATCCCCATTCCCAAATTTCCCCATTCCCACCGGGAATTCCCGTTCCCCATTCCCAAATCCCCATTCCCACCGGGAATTCCCGTTCCCCATTCCCGAATCCCCATTCCCACCGGGAATTCCCGAATTCCCCATTCCCAAATCCCCATTCCCCCCGGGAATTCCCATTTCCCCATTCCCGAATTTCCCTCGGGCAGTGGAGCGCCGGCGCCGGGACAAGATCAACAATTGGATCGTTCAGCTCTCCAAGATCATCCCCGACTGCTCCATGGAGAACACCAAATCCGGACAGGTCCGGGGCTCCCCTCCCCCCGGGATTCGGGATTTCGGGATTTCGGGATTCGGAATTTTGGGATTTCGGGGCCCGGGGTGACCCCGGCATTGCGGCATTGCAGAGCAAGGGCGGGATCCTGTCCAAGGCCTGCGATTACATCCAGGAGCTGCGGCAGAGCAACCTGCGGCTCTCGGAGGAGCTGCAGGGCCTGGACCAGCTGCAGATGGACAACGAGGTGCTGCGGCAGCAGGTGCGGCACTGGGAGCACTGGGAGGGACTGGGATGGACTGGGATGGGATTGGGATGGGATTGAGAGAGACTGAGATGGACTGGGATGGATTGGGATGGACTGGGAGGGACTGGGATGGACTGGGATGGACTGGGAGCAGCTGCAGATGGACAATGAGGTGCTGCGGCAGCAGGTGCGACACTGGGGGGACTGGGAGGGATTGGGATGGGATTGGAATGGACTGGGAGGGACTGGGATGGGATTGGGATGGACTGGGATGGGATTGGGGACACTGGGAGGGACTGGGATGGACTGGGATGGGACTGGGATGGGATTGGGATGGGACTGGGATGGACTGGGAGGGACTGGGATCAGTGGGATGGGATTAGGATGGACTGGGATGGGACTGGGAGCAGCTGCAGATGGACAACGAGGTGCTGCGGCAGCAGGTGCGACACTGGGGGGACTGGGAGGGACTGGGAGGGGATTGGGATGGGATTCGGATGGATTGGAATGGACTGGGAGGGACTGGGATGGACTGGGATGGACTGGGATGGGATTGGGATAGGATTGAGAGAGACTGGGATGGACTGGGATGGGATTGGGATGGACTGGGATGGACTGGGATGGGACTGGGATGGGATTGGGATGGGATTTGGATGGATTGGAATGGACTGGGAGGGACTGGGATGGGATTGGGATAGGATTGAGAGAGACTGGGATGGACTGGGATGGACTGGGATGGGATTGGGATGGGATTGGGGATAGTGGAATGGGATTGGGGACACTGGGATGGGACTGGGAGCAGCTGCAGATGGACAACGAGGTGCTGTGGCAGCAGGTGCGGCACTGGGAGGGACTGGGATGGGACTGGGATGGGACTGGGATGGACTGGGATCAGTGGGATGGACTGGGATGGACTGGGATGGGACTGGGATGGACTGGGATGGGATTGGGAGCAGCTGCAGATGGACAACGAGGTGCTGCGGCAGCAGGTGCGGCACTGGGATGGACTGGGAGGGACTGGGATGGGACTGGGATGGACTGGGATGGGACTGGGATGGGATTGGGAGCAGCTGCAGATGGACAACGAGGTGCTGCGGCAGCAGGTGCGACACTGGGAGCACTGGGAGGGACTGGGAGGGGATTGGGATGGGATTGGGATGGGATTGGAATGGACTGGGAGGGACTGGGATCAGTGGGATGGGATTGGGATGGACTGGGATGGACTGGGATGGGACTGGGAGCAGCTGCAGATGGACAACGAGGTGCTGCGGCAGCAGGTGCGGCACTGGGAGCACTGGGAGGGACTGGGATGGGATTGGGATGGACTGGGATCAGTGGGATGGACTGGGATGGACTGGGATGGGACTGGGAGCAGCTGCAGATGGACAACGAGGTGCTGCGGCAGTAGGTGTGACTGGGGGGACTGGGAGGGACTGGGATGGGACTGGGATGGGATTGGGATGGGATTGGGATGGGATTGGAATGGACTGGGAGGGACTGGGATCAGTGGCACGGGATTGGGATGGACTGGGATGGGACTGGGAGCAGCTGCAGATGGACAACAAGGTGCTGCGGCAGCAGGTGCGGCACTGGGAGCACTGGGAGGGACTGGGATGGGATTGGGATGGACTGGGATCAGTGGGATGGATTGGGATGGGACTGGGAGCAGCTGCAGATGGACAACGAGGTGCTGCGGCAGCAGGTGCGACTGGGGGGACTGGGATGGACTGGGAGGGACTGGGATGGACTGGAATGCGATTGGGATGGGATTGGAATGGACTGGGATGGACTGGGAGGGACTGGGATGGACTGGAATGGGATTGGGATGGGATTGGAATGGACTGGGAGGGACTGGGATCAGTGGGATGGGACTGGGATGGACTGGGATGGGACTGGGAGCAGCTGCAGATGGACAACGAGATGCTGCGGCAGCAGGTGCGGCACTGGGAGCACTGGGAGGGACTGGGATGGACTGGGATGGGATTGGGGATACTGGAATGGGATTGGGGACACTGGGATGGGATTGGGATTGACTGGGATGGGATTCGGATGGATTGGAATGGACTGGGATGGACTGGGATGGGACTGGGATGGACTGGGATCAGTGGGATGGGACTGGGATGGCACTGGGATGGGACTGGGAGCAGCTGCAGATGGACAACGAGGTGCTGCGGCAGCAGGTGCGGCACTGGGATGGACTGGGAGGGACTGGGATGGGACTGGGATGGACTGGGATGGGACTGGGATGGATTGAGAGCAGCTGCAGATGGACAACGAGGTGCTGCGGCAGCAGGTGCAACACTGGGAGGGACTGGGATGGAGTGGGATGGGATTGGGATGGACTGGGAGGGACTGGGATGGGATTGGGATGGACTGGGATGGACTGGGATCAGTGGGATGGGACTGGGATGGACTGGGATGGCACTGGGATGGATTGGGAGCAGCTGCAGATGGACAACGAGGTGCTGCGGCAGCAGGTGCGACACTGGGAGGGACTGGGATGGACTGGGATGGGACTGGGATGGACTGGGATGGGATTGGGATGGGATTGGAATGGACTGGGATGGACTGGGAGGGACTGGGATGGGATTGGGATGGGATTGAGAGAGACTGGGATGGGATTGGGGACACTGGGATGGGACTGGGAGAGACTGGGAGGGACTGGGATGGGATTGGGATTGACTGGGATGGGATTCGGATGGATTAGAATGGACTGGGATGGGACTGGGATGGGACTGGGATGGACTGGGAGCAGCTGCAGATGGACAAGGTGCTGCAGCAGCAGGTGTGACACTGGAAGCACTGGGAGGGACTGGGATGGGACTGGGATGGACTGGGATGGGATTGGGATGGGATTGGAATGGACTGGGATGGGATTGGGATGGGATTGGGGACACTGGGAGGGACTGGGATTGACTGGGATGGGACTGGGATGGGATTGGGATGGGACTGGGATGGACTGGGATGGGACTGGGATGGACTGGGATGGGATTGGGATGGACTGGGATGGGACTGGGGACACTGGGATGGGACTGGGATGGACTGGGAGCAGCTGCAGATGGACAACGAGGTGCTGCGGCAGCAGGTGGGACTGGGAGCACTGGAAGAGACTGGGATGAACTGGGATGGAACTGGGATGGGACTGGGATGGACTTGGATGGGATTGGGATGGGATTGGAATGGACTGGGAGGGACTGGGATCAGTGGGATGGGACTGGGATGGATTGGGATGGGATTGGAATGGACTGGGAGGGACTGGGATCAGTGGGATGGGACTGGGATGGATTGGGATGGGATTGGAATGGACTGGGAGGGACTGGGATCAGTGGGATGGGACTGGGAGGGACTGGGAGGGACTGGGATGGACTGGGATGGGAGTGGGAGCAGCTGCAGATGGACAACGAGGTGCTGCGGCAGCAGGTGCGACACTGGGAGCACTGGGAGGGACTGGGAGGGGATTGGGATGGGATTGGGGATAGTGGAATGGGATTGGGGACACTGGGATGGATTGGGAGCAGCTGCAGATGGACAACGAGGTGCTGCGGCAGCAGGTGGGACTGGGAGCACTGGGAGAGACTGGGATGGTCTGGGATGGGATTGGGATGGAACTGGGATGGAACTGGGATGGGACTGGGATGGACTTGGATGGGATTGGGATGGGATTGGAATGGACTGGGAGGGACTGGGATGGGATTGGGATAGGATTGAGAGAGACTGGGATGGACTGGGATGGACTGGGATGGGATTGGGATGGGATTGGGGATAGTGGAATGGGATTGGGGACACTGGGATGGGACTGGAGCAGCTGCAGATGGACAACGAGGTGCTGTGGCAGCAGGTGCGGCACTGGGAGGGACTGGGATGGGACTGGGATGGGACTGGGATGGACTGGGATCAGTGGGATGGACTGGGATGGACTGGGATGGGACTGGGATGGACTGGGATGGGATTGGGAGCAGCTGCAGATGGACAACGAGGTGCTGCGGCAGCAGGTGCGGCACTGGGATGGACTGGAGGGACTGGGATGGGACTGGGATGGACTGGGATGGGACTGGGATGGGATTGGGAGCAGCTGCAGATGGACAACGAGGTGCTGCGGCAGCAGGTGCGACACTGGGAGCACTGGGAGGGACTGGGAGGGGATTGGGATGGGATTGGGATGGGATTGGAATGGACTGGGAGGGACTGGGATCAGTGGGATGGGATTGGGATGGACTGGGATGGACTGGGATGGGACTGGGAGCAGCTGCAGATGGACAACGAGGTGCTGCGGCAGCAGGTGCGGCACTGGGAGCACTGGGAGGGACTGGGATGGGATTGGGATGGACTGGGATCAGTGGGATGGACTGGGATGGACTGGGATGGGACTGGGAGCAGCTGCAGATGGACAACGAGGTGCTGCGGCAGTAGGTGTGACTGGGGGGACTGGGAGGGACTGGGATGGGACTGGGATGGGATTGGGATGGGATTGGGATGGGATTGGAATGGACTGGGAGGGACTGGGATCAGTGGCACGGGATTGGGATGGACTGGGATGGGACTGGGAGCAGCTGCAGATGGACAACAAGGTGCTGCGGCAGCAGGTGCGGCACTGGGAGCACTGGGAGGGACTGGGATGGGATTGGGATGGACTGGGATCAGTGGGATGGATTGGGATGGGACTGGGAGCAGCTGCAGATGGACAACGAGGTGCTGCGGCAGCAGGTGCGACTGGGGGGACTGGGATGGACTGGGAGGGACTGGGATGGACTGGAATGCGATTGGGATGGGATTGGAATGGACTGGGATGGACTGGGAGGGACTGGGATGGACTGGAATGGGATTGGGATGGGATTGGAATGGACTGGGAGGGACTGGGATCAGTGGGATGGGACTGGGATGGACTGGGATGGGACTGGGAGCAGCTGCAGATGGACAACGAGATGCTGCGGCAGCAGGTGCGGCACTGGGAGCACTGGGAGGGACTGGGATGGACTGGGATGGGATTGGGGATACTGGAATGGGATTGGGGACACTGGGATGGGATTGGGATTGACTGGGATGGGATTCGGATGGATTGGAATGGACTGGGATGGACTGGGATGGGACTGGGATGGACTGGGATCAGTGGGATGGGACTGGGATGGCACTGGGATGGGACTGGGAGCAGCTGCAGATGGACAACGAGGTGCTGCGGCAGCAGGTGCGGCACTGGGATGGACTGGGAGGGACTGGGATGGGACTGGGATGGACTGGGATGGGACTGGGATGGATTGAGAGCAGCTGCAGATGGACAACGAGGTGCTGCGGCAGCAGGTGCAACACTGGGAGGGACTGGGATGGAGTGGGATGGGATTGGGATGGACTGGGAGGGACTGGGATGGGATTGGGATGGACTGGGATGGACTGGGATCAGTGGGATGGGACTGGGATGGACTGGGATGGCACTGGGATGGATTGGGAGCAGCTGCAGATGGACAACGAGGTGCTGCGGCAGCAGGTGCGACACTGGGAGGGACTGGGATGGACTGGGATGGGACTGGGATGGACTGGGATGGGATTGGGATGGGATTGGAATGGACTGGGATGGACTGGGAGGGACTGGGATGGGATTGGGATGGGATTGAGAGAGACTGGGATGGGATTGGGGACACTGGGATGGGACTGGGAGAGACTGGGAGGGACTGGGATGGGATTGGGATTGACTGGGATGGGATTCGGATGGATTAGAATGGACTGGGATGGGACTGGGATGGGACTGGGATGGACTGGGAGCAGCTGCAGATGGACAAGGTGCTGCAGCAGCAGGTGTGACACTGGAAGCACTGGGAGGGACTGGGATGGGACTGGGATGGACTGGGATGGGATTGGGATGGGATTGGAATGGACTGGGATGGGATTGGGATGGGATTGGGGACACTGGGAGGGACTGGGATTGACTGGGATGGGACTGGGATGGGATTGGGATGGGACTGGGATGGACTGGGATGGGACTGGGATGGACTGGGATGGGATTGGGATGGACTGGGATGGGACTGGGGACACTGGGATGGGACTGGGATGGACTGGGAGCAGCTGCAGATGGACAACGAGGTGCTGCGGCAGCAGGTGGGACTGGAGCACTGGAAGAGACTGGGATGAACTGGGATGGAACTGGGATGGGACTGGGATGGACTTGGATGGGATTGGGATGGGATTGGAATGGACTGGGAGGGACTGGGATCAGTGGGATGGGACTGGGATGGATTGGGATGGGATTGGAATGGACTGGGAGGGACTGGGATCAGTGGGATGGGACTGGGATGGATTGGGATGGGATTGGAATGGACTGGGAGGGACTGGGATCAGTGGGATGGGACTGGGAGGGACTGGGAGGGACTGGGATGGACTGGGATGGGAGTGGGAGCAGCTGCAGATGGACAACGAGGTGCTGCGGCAGCAGGTGCGACACTGGGAGCACTGGGAGGGACTGGGAGGGGATTGGGATGGGATTGGGGATAGTGGAATGGGATTGGGGACACTGGGATGGATTGGGAGCAGCTGCAGATGGACAACGAGGTGCTGCGGCAGCAGGTGGGACTGGGAGCACTGGGAGAGACTGGGATGGTCTGGGATGGGATTGGATGGAACTGGGATGGAACTGGGATGGGACTGGGATGGACTTGGATGGGATTGGGATGGGATTGGAATGGACTGGGAGGGACTGGGATGGGACTGGGATGGGATTGGGATGGACTGGGATGGGATTGGGATGGACTGGGATGGACTGGGATGGACTGGGAGGGACTGGGATGGGATTGAGAGAGACTGGGATGGACTGGGATGGACTGGGATGGACATTTTGTGGTTCTGGGAGGAGGCTCCTGACCCCCCCAAAAAACCCCAGACCCCCAAACGCAGGGGGAGGAGCCAAAGAACCCTGGGGAGCACTGGGAGGCTCTCAATTTGTACTGGGAGCCCTGGGCTGTACTGGGAGGAACTGGGAGAGCACTGGGGAATATTTTGGGGTCCTGGAGGGATATTTTGGGGGTTCAGAGGCTCCTGACCCCCCCAAAAAACCCCCAGACCCCCCAAATTCAGGAGCAAGGAGCCAAAGAACCCTGGGGAGCACTGGGGGACACTGGGAGCCCTGGGTTATACTGGGCTGTACTGGGAGGGCACTGGGGGATATTTTGGGGTCCTGGAGGGATATTTTGGGGTCCTGGAGGGATATTTTGGGGTTCAGAGGCTCCTGACCCCCCCCGGACCCCCCAAATTCAGGTGGAGGAGCTGAAGAACCCTTGGGGTCATTGGTGATTATTGGGTTGTACTGGGAGCACTGGGCTGTACTGGGAGGAACTGGGAGGGCACTGGGGGATATTTTGGGGTACGGGGGGGATATTTTGGGGTTCCGGGAGATATTTTGGGGTTCAGGAGGCCCTGACCCCCCCAGACCCCCCAAACACAGGGGGAGGAGCCAAAGAACACTGGGGGACACTGGGAGCCCTGGGTTATACTGGGCTGTACTGGGAGGAACTGGGGGATATTTTGGGTTCTGGGGAATATTCTGGGGTCCTGAGGGATATTTTGGGGTTCAGGAGGGCCCTGACCCCCCTCAAACCCCCCCAGACCCCCAAACGCAGGGGGAGGAGCCAAAGAACCCTGGGGAGCACTGGGGGGTATCAATTTGTACTGGGAGCCCTGGGCTGTACTGGGAGGAACTGGGAGAGCACTGAGGAATATTTTGGGGTCCTGGGGGGATATTTTGGGGTTCCGGAGGATATTTTGGGGTTCAGAGGCTCCTGACCCCCCCAGACCCCCCAAACTCAGATGGAGGAGCTGAAGAGCCCTTGGGGTCATTGGTGATTATTGGGTTGTACTGGAGCACTGGGCTGTACTGGGAGGGCACTGGGGGATATTTTGGGTACGGGGGGGATATTTTGGGGTTCCGGGTTGATAATTTGGGGTTCAGGAGGTTTCTGACCCCCTCTCAAACCCCCCAGACCCCCCAAATTCAGGGGCAAGGAGCCAAAAAACCCTTGGGAGCACTGGGGGACACTGGAGCCCTGGGTTATACTGGGCTGTACTGGGAGGAACTGGGGGATATTTTGGGGTCCTGGAGGGATATTTTGGGGTCCTGGGGGATATTTTGGGGTCCTGGAGGGATATTTTGGGGTTCAGAGGGCTCCTGACCCCCCCCGGACCCCCCAAATTCAGGTGGAGGAGCTGAAGAACCCTTGGGGTCATTGGTGATTATTGGGTTGTACTGGGAGCACTGGGCTGTACTGGGAGGAACTGGGAGGGCACTGGGGATATTTTGGGGTCCTGGAGGGATATTTTGGGGGTTCAGAGGCTCCTGACCCCCCCGGGACCCCCCAAATTCAGGTGGAGGAGCTGAAGAACAAGAACCTGCTGCTGCGGGCGCAGCTGCGCCAGCACGGGCTGGAGATCGTCATCAAAACGACACCCCACTGACCCCCCGGGACCCCCAAATCCTCCCCAAAATCCCCCCCCGGGACCCCCCGAAATCCCCCCCGCACCCCCAACCCCCCCGGGGGCCCCCCCGAACCCCCAAAATAATGCCCTAAAATCTCCCCCGGGACCCCAAAATCTCTTAAAATCTTCCCAAAATCTCCCCTCCCCCCCCACCCCCCCGCTCGGTTTGTGCCCCTCCCCCACCCCGCGCGGTCTCGGGGGCACCGAGACCCCCCCCTCTCCCCCCCAAAAAAAATTCCCCCAAAATCCCTTCCGATGTCGCCCCCCACCTTCCAAAAATTCACCCCCCACCCCCCCAAAATTCACTCCCCCCCCCCCCCCCCCAAATTCACCCCCACGCTCTCGGCCCGGGGGGGCGCCGGCCCCGCCCCTCCCCCACACACCGGGGACCCCCTCCCCCACTCCCCCCCCGAAAATTTGGGATCTCCCCCCCCTCCCCCAAAAATAGGATTTGGGGTTCCCCCCTCCCCTCCCCCCGCGGCCCCCGGGGGGGTTTTGGGGAGTTTGGGGTGCTGGGACCCCTCCCCCTCCCCCACCCTCACCGCCCCTCCCCCACCTCCCCCCCCCCCGTGCCCCTCCCCCTCTCCCCTCCCCTCCCCCCCCCCCGCGGGGTTTGGGATTTTTTTTTTTTTTTTTTTAAACTCTTGGAATTGCAAAAAAGCCACAAAGGAAAAAAAAGGAAAAAAAACAAAAAAAAAACAAAAAAAAAAACCACCAAAAGCGGAAAATAAATAAAAATAGGGATTTTGTTTTTTTTAGGTCCTCCAGGTTCTTCCGATGGGTGGGGGGATCCCCCCGGGACCCCAAAATTCCTAAAAATTTCCTAAAAAATTCCTGAAAATTCCTGATCACACTGGGACCCCGAAACTGCCAGGAGTTCCCCCAAAGGGACCCCAAAATTCCTAAAAAAATCCTCAAAAATTCCTGAAAATTTCTGATCATCCTGGGACCCCAAAACTGCAGGAGTTCCCCCAAAGAGACCCAAAAATTCCTAAAAAATTCCTAAAAAATTCCTAAAAAAATCCTCAAAAATTCCTGAAAAATTCCTGATCATCCTGGGACCCCAAAACTGCCAGGAGTTCCCCCAAAGGGACCCCAAAATTCCTAAAAAATTCCTAAAAAATTCCTAAAAAAATCCTCAAAAATCCTGAAAAATTCCTGATCATCCTGGGACCCCAAAACTGCCAGGAGTTCCCCAAAGAGACCCCAAAATTCTTCTGAATCCCCAGGGACCCCAAAAAATTCCTGATCACTCCCCTGAACCCCCCCGAGGGTCCCCAAAATTCCTCTGATTCCTTGCCGGGACCCCAAAAAATTCCTGGTCCAAACTGGGAGGTCACTGGGGGGTCACTGGTTTGTACTGGAGGTCACTGGTCCAAACTGGGAACCCTGGGGGGTCGCTGTGGGGGTCACTGGAGGTCACTGCTGGTCACTGGTTTGTACTGGTGAGGTCACTGGGGGTCACTGGTGGTCACTGTCTGAACTGGGAGCCCTGGGGATCACAGGGGAGGTCACTGGGGGTCATTGGTGGTCACTGGTGGTCACTGGTTTGTACTGGGGAGGTCAGTGGTGGTCACTGGTTTGTACTGGGGAGGTCACTGCTGGTCACTGGAGGTCACTGGTAGTCACCATTGGTCACTGGTGGTCATTGTGGGTCACTGGGGAGGTCACTGGTGTCACTGGAGGTCTCCATTGGTCACCATTGGTCACTGGGGGTCACTGGTCTGTACTGGGAGCCCTGGGGGATCACAGGGGTGGTCACTGGGGATCACTGGGGAGGTCACCATTGGTCACTGGGAAGGTCACCATTGGTCACTGGTGGTCACTGGGGGTCACTGGTGGTCACCATTGGTCACTGGGGGTCACCGGTCCGAACTGGGAGCCCTGGGGATCACAGGGGTGGTCACTGGTGGTCACTGGGGCTCACCATTGGTCACTGGGGAGGTCACCATTGGTCACTGGTGGTCACTGGGGCTCACCATTGGTCACCATTGGTCACTGGTCCGAACTGGGAGCCTCGCGCGGGCTCTCAGCGCCCCCTGCTGGCCGAGGCCGCTCGGTCGCCATGGCAACGCGCGGGCACCGCCCCCCGCGCGCTCCCATTGGCCAGAAGTTGCGGCCAGCGCTCCCATTGGCTGCCGCGCCCCGCCCTCCCCACACCTGTCCCCTCAGCCAATCAGAGCGCGGGGGCGGGATCGCCACGACCAATCAGCGAGCTCCGCTTTGAACTGACAGGTTCCCCAGCCAATCGGAACGCGGAGGGGGCGGGGCCGCCCGGCACCTGGCGGGAGGAGGGCGTGTCCTCCCCCCGGTGGGCGGGGCCTGGCGGGGCGGGGCGGGGCGCACCTGGCGCGGGGCGGTGGCGCCATGGCGGGAGCGGAGCGGGGAGCGCCGGCCCGGGAGCGGAGCCAGCGCCGCGGGACGGGCCTGGGGCTGCTGCTGCTGCTGGGGGCGCTCGGTCAGTGCGGGGGAACGGGGGCGGGGGGCACCGGGGGGCGGGGGGCACCGGGGCGCTCGGTCAGTGCGGGGGAACGGCGGGCGGGGGGCACCGGGGGGCGGGGGGCACCGGGGCGCTCGGTCAGTGCGGGGGAACGGGGGCGGGGGGGCACCGGGGGGGCGGGGGAACGGAGGGCGGGGGGCACCGGGGGGCTCGGTGAGTGCGGGGGAATGGCGGGCGGGGGGCACCGGGGGGGGCGGGGGACACCGGGGTCTCGGTGAGTGCGGGGACACCGGGGGGCGGGGGGCACCGGGGGGGGGCGGGGGGACTCGGTGGGTGCGGGGGCACCGGGGGTGCGGGGGGCTTAGTGAGTGCCGGAACGGGGGAGGGGGCGCGGTGGGTGCGGGGGGCACCGGTGGGTGCGGGGGAACGGGGGGCGGGGTCTCGGTCAGTGCGGGGGGCACCGGGGGGCTCGGTCAGTGCGGGGGGCACCGGGGGGCGGGGGGTGCCAGAACGGGGGAAGGGGCGCGGTGGACGGGGGGGGCCTCGGCGAGTGCGGGATTGGGAAAGGGGACCGGGGGGGAGGGGATGCGGGATTTGGGGAGGGGGCGGGAGGGACCGGGGACGCTCGGTGAGTGCGGGAATTGGGGGAGGGGGCGGGAATTGAGGAGGGTCGGTGGGGGCACGTGGGGGTCGGTAACGGAGGGGTCGGTGGTACGGGGGGCTCCCGCCCGGGTCTCGGGCAGGGGTGGTTGGGCCGGGGGGGGGTCGGTAACGAGAGACACGTGGGGGTTCCCCTGGGTCGGTCCGGGTCCCGGGGGTCCTGGTGGCGGTGCCGGTACCGGAGAGGGGGTGGGGACCCCCCCCATGTCCCGGGGACCCCCCCATGCCCCGAGGATCCCCCGGGCGGTGCCGCCACCGGGGGGGTCTCGGTGTTTCCGCCCCCCGGGAGCGGCCCCGGCACCGTTCCCGGGATCGCGGTTCGTACCGGGGGGGGGGGGTCCCGACACCGGGGGTCGTCCCGGTTCTGCCGAGACCCCCGGGAGCGCCCGGTCCCGGATGGGTCGGGTCCGCTTTGGGGTCACCGGGAGGGGCGGGAGCGGCCCTGGGACCCCCGAAACTCCCCGGGAACCCCGCGGGGCCCCCCCGGGCAGAGCCGGACCCCGAGCCCCCCGACCCCCGGCAGTGTGGGGGTCCCGCGGTTCCGGCGGCGCATCCGCCCGGGAGCGGCCCCGGAGCGGCGGTGACGGTGACGGGGGTGGCCTTCCTGTCCCCTCCATTGTGTTCCAGCCATCCCGGGATTAACCCGATCCCGCCCGGTTCGGCCCTGGATGTGTCGGATTAACCCGATCCTACCCGGTTCGGACCCAAAACGGGCCGGGATCGATCCGATCCCAATGGGTTCGGACCCAAAACGGGCCGGGATCGATCCGATCCCAACGGGGTCGGACCCAAAACGGGCCGGGATCGATCCGATCCCAATGGGTTCGGACCCAAAACAGGCCGGGATTAGCCCAATCCTGGTTGATTTGGACCCAAACAGGGTTGGAATGGCCCAATCCCAATGGATTTGGACCCAAACCGGATCAGGATTAATCCGATCCCATCTGATTCGGACCCAAACCGGATCAGGATTGATCTGATCCCATCTGATTTGGACCAAAACCGGGTCGGGATCGGCCAATCCAGGTTGATTTAGACCCAGGTTGGATTGGGACCATCCCGATCCCAGATGAGGTCCTGGATCCGGTTGGGAATTTACCTGATCCGGGCTGGTTTGGACCCAAACCGGGTCAGGATGAAACCCAATTCCCTCTGATTTGGACCCAAAATGGGTCAGGATGAACCCAATTTCACTGATTTGGACCCAAACCAGGCTGGGATTTCCCCAATCCTGGCAGATTTACACCCCGACCTGGCAGGCCCCGATCCCAGCCCGGATCCCATAATCCCCCGGGCTGTTCCCATCCTGTTGTTTACTCCAAATCCACCCAAACACCCAAACTCCCATCCGCTCTGCCCCGAGCCTCCCAGCCCCCAAACCCCCTTTTTTTCCCTTTTTTTTCCCTTTTTTTCCCTTTTTTTCTTTTTCCTTTTTTTTTTCCCTTTTTTTCCCTTTTTTTCCCTTTTTTTCCCCCTTTTTTTCCCCCTTTTTTTCCCCCTTTTTTCCCCCTTTTTCCCCCTTTTTCCCCTTTTTTCCCCCTTTTTTCCCCCTTTTTTCCCCAAATCCAATTTTCCCGCCCGGGTTTCGCTTGGCAGCGGCCCGGGGTGCAAAGGTGGCGCAGGAGGGTGGGGACCGAGGCGTTCCCGGTGACATTCCCGGTGACATTCCCGCCGGCAATGAGTCACCGGAGCCCGAGCGGGATCCGGGCTGTCCCAGCGGGGCCACCCCGACCGGGGATGACCCCGGGGGGTGACCCGGGGGTGACGCGGGGGTGACACGGGGCTGTCCCCGTGCCCGCGCTCGGGGAATTGCGACATCCCCGCCCGGTTTCCTGCGAAACTGGGCAGAAACTGGGCAGAAACTGGGCAGGGCGGAGGTGGCCGGACGGGATTTTCCGGCTCCCGGTAGTGTCCCCGGGGCTCCCGGTGACCTCCTGACCCCGCCGGTGCCATCCTCACCCCAAATTTCCCTCGGCAGCGGCGCTGGCGCGAGCCCAGGTGACCACGAGAGAACAAGGAAGTGCCCGAGCACAAACGTGAGTGTCCCAATGTCCCCGCGGTGTCACCGGCCCCGTTAGCCCGGGGGGCCAAGGGAGCTGTCCCGGATCTGGGGTGGGGGGTCCTGTGTGGGGGGGCTCGGTTTGGGGTCAGCCTGGGTTGGGGTCAGCCTGGTTCGGGTGGGTCCCAGTTCAGGGTGATCCTGGTTTTGGGTGATCCTGGTTTGGGATGAGCCTCATTTTGGGGTCAGCCCAGTCTGGGGTGACCCTGGGTTGGGGTCAGCCCAGTTCAGGGTGATCTTCGTTTGGGGTCAGCCTGGGTTGGGTGATCCTGGTTTGAGGTCAGCCCGGTTTTGGGGTCAGCCCGGTTTGGGGTCAGCCTGGTTTGAGGTCAGCCTGGTTGAGGTCAGCCCAGTTTGGAGTCAGCTGGTTTGGGGTGATCCCGGTTTGGGGTCAGCCTGGTTCGGGTGGTCCCAGTTCAGGGTGATCCTGGTTTTGGGTGATCCTGGTTTGAGGTCAGCCCAGTTTGGTGTCAGCCCGGTTTGAGGTCAGCCCAGTTTGGGGGTCAGCCTGGTTTGGAGTCAGCCCAGTTTGGGGTGATCCCGGTTTGGGGTGATCCCGGTTGGGGTCAGCCCCGGTTTGGGGTCAGCCTGGTTTGGGGTGATCCTGGTTTGGGGTGATCCTGGTTTGGGAGTCAGCCTGGTTTGGGGTCAGCCCAGTTTGGGGTGATCCCAGTTTGGGATGATCCAGTTGGGGTCAGCCTGGTTCAGGTGGTCCCAGTTCAGGGTGATCCTGCTTTTGGGTGATCCTGGTTTGAGGTCAGCCCGGTTTGGGGTGATCCTGGTTTGGATCAGCCTCATTTGTGGTCAGCCTGGTTTGGGGTGATCCCAGTTTGGGGTCAGCCCAGTTTGGGGTCAGCCCAGTTTGGGGTCGGCCTGGTTTGGGGTCATCATGGTTTGTGGTCAGCCTGGATTGGGGTGATCCCAGTTCAGGGTGATCCAGTTTGTGGTCAGCCTGGTTGGGATGAGTCTGGTTTAGGGTGATCCTGGTTTGGGTCAGTCTGGTTTGGGGTCAGCCCTGTTTGGGGTCAGCCCAGTTTGGGGTGATTTGAGGTTTGGATGAACCCAGTTCAAGGTGATCTTGGTTATGGGTGATCCTGGTTTTGGGCTGGTCCCAGTTTGGGCTGATCCCAGTTTGGGGTGATCCCGATCTGGAATGCTCCTAGTTCAGGTGATCTCAGTTTGGAATGATCCCAGTTCAGGGTGATCCCACTTTAGAATGATCCCAGTTTGGGCTGATCCCAGTTCAGGCTGATCCCAATTCAGGCTGATCCCAGTTCAGGGTGATCCCAGTTCGGGCTGATCCCAGTTCGGGCTGATCCCATTTCAGGCTGATCCCAGTTCAGGGTGATCCCAGTTCAGGGTGATCCCAGTTCAGGCTGATCCCAGTTTGGAATGATCCCAGTTTGGGGTGATCCCAGTTTGGAATGATCCCAGTTCAGACTGATCCCAGTTCAGGCTGATCCCAGTTTCAGGCTGATGCCAGTTTGGGATGATCCCAGTTCAGGGTGATCCCAGTTTGGGCTGATCCCAGTTCAGGCTATCCCAGTTCAGGCTGATCCCAGTTTGGGGTGATCCCAGTTCAGGGTGATCCTAGTTTGGGATGATCCCAGTTTGGGGTGATCCCAGTTTGGGGTGATCCCAGTTTTGGGGTGATCCCAGTTCGGGATGATCCCAGTTCAGGGTGATCCAGTTCGGGGTGATCCCAGTTTGGGTGATCCCAGTTCGTGTGATCCCAGTTCGGGATGATCCCAGTTCGGGGTGATCCCAGTTCGGGGTGATCCCAGTTTGGGGTGATCCCAGTTCAGGGTGATCCCAGTTCAGGGTGATCCAAGTTCAGGGGTGGTCCCAGTTTGGCTGATCCCAGTTTGGGCTGATCCCAGTTCAGGGTGATCCCAGTTCAGGGTGATCCCAGTTTGGGATTGATCCCAGTTTGGGGTGATCCCAGTTCAGGCTCAGCTCCCCCGAAGTCTCTGGGTGGAGATAAAAACAACCTGGGGGAAGATTTAAGAGGAGGTGAAAGTGTGGCCAGAGCCAGAAAAACGGGGCCGGAACTGGGAGAATGGGAAAAAAGGGAAACACTGCGGTGTTTTGGGAAATCTGGGGTTTTGGGAAGTCAGAGCTTTTGGATTTGGAAATTGAGAGTTTTTGGGAAGTCAGGGTCTTTGGGAAGTCAGGGTTTTCGGGAAATCGGGTTTTTTGGAAATCAGGATTTTTGGAAATGGGGGGTTTTGGGAAATCAGGATTTTTGGAAATCGAGGGTTTTTGGGAAGTCAGGGTTTTTGGGAAGTCAGGGTTTTTGGAAATCGAGGGTTTTTGGGAGATCAGGGTTTTGGGATCAGGGTGTTTGGGAAGTCAGAGTTTTTGGAAATTGGGGGTTTTGGGGAGTCAGGGTTTTTTGGTAAATCAGGTTTTTGGGACGCCAGGGTTTTTTGGAAGTCAGGGATTTTGGGAGATCACGGTTTGGGAGATCAGGGTTTTTGGGAAATCAGGGTTTTGGGGAAGCTGTGTAACCAAAAGCAGCGCCTGCCCCAGAAAAGGTCAAGGACAGGTGACCTTGGGTGACCCCCAGGGATCCTCCTGGGGACTCTCCGGGGGAGGCAGAGCCCTGGGAATGAGTCCAGGGAAGGGAAGGAAGCTCGTGGATCAGATAAGGAGCAGATTTAATGAATATTCATAATTATAATTAATAAATGCCTCGGGTAAATCTCTCCTGGCATGGGACAAGGTGTGTCCTGGGCAGGGAAGGAATTCCTGCTTTTAATGGATCCAGTGGGGTGGGAAGTTCATATTCCGGCTGATTTTGGGATCAGGGGATCCCGGTTCGGGGTGATCCCAGTTTGGAATAATCCCAGTCTGGGATAATCCCAGTTCGGAGTGATCCCAGTTCAGGGTGATCCCAGTTTGAGGTGGTCCCAGTTTGGGATAATCCCAGTTCAGGGTGATCCCAGTTCAGGGTGATCCTGATTTTGGCTGATCCCAGTTTGGGTGGGTCCCAGTTTGGGATAATTCCAGTTCAGGGTGATCCCAGTTTGGGATAATCCCAGTTCAGAGTGATCCCAGTTCAGGGTGATCCTGATTATGGCTGATCCCAGTTTTTGGGGTGATCCAGTTTGGGGATAATCCCAGTTCAAGGGTGATCCAGTTCAGGGTGATTCCTGATTTGGGGTGATCCCAGTTTGGGATAATCCCAGTTCAGGGTGATCCCAGTTCAGGGTGATCCCAGTTTGAGTGGTCCCAGTTTGGGATAATTCCAGTTCAGGGTGATCCCAGTTTGGGCTGATCCAGCTTGAGGTGGTCCCAGTTTGGGATAATCCCAGTTCAGGGTGATCCCAGTTTGAGGTGGTCCCAGTTTGGGATAATTCCAGTTCAGGTGATCCCAGTTTGGCTGATCCCAGCTTGAGGTGGTCCCAGTTTGGGATAATTCCAGTTCAGGGTGATCCCAGTTCAGGGTGATCCCAGTTTGAGGTGGTCCCAGTTTGGGATAATTCCAGTTCAGGGTGATCCTGGTTTTGGCTGATCCTGGTTTGGGGTGATCCCATTCCGGGCTGATCCCAGTTTGTCTGATCCTGTTCTGGGCCGATCAGGGTGTGTCTGATCCTGCTCTGGGCTGATCCCAGTTCTGGCTGATCCTGTTCCAGGCCAATCCCAGTGCTCCAGGCTGATCCTGTTCCGGGTCGATCCCGGTTCTGTCCGATCCTGGTTTTGGCTGATCCCATTCCAGGCCGATCCCGATTCTGGCTGACCCTGGTTTGGGCTGATCCCAGTGTGTGAGATCCCAGTTCTGGGCTGATCCTGGTTCTGGCTGATCCCATTTGGGGCCAGTCCCGATTCTGTCCAATCCTGGTTCTGTCCAATCCCAGTGTGCCTGACCCCTCTGGGCCAGTCCCGGTTCTGGCTGACCCCGGTTCTGTCCGGTCCTGGTTCTGTCTGGTCCCAGTTCTATCCGGTCCCGGTTCTGTCCGGTCCCAGTGTGCCTGACCCTGCTCCGGGCCGGTCCCGGTTCTGTCCGGTCCCGGTTCCGGCTGACCCCGGTTCTGTCTGGTCCTGGTGTGCCTGACCCTGCTCTGGGCTGGTCCCAGTCCTGTCCAGTCCTGTTTCTGTCCAGTCCTGATTCTGTCCGGTCCTGGTCCTGTCCGGTCCCGGTTCTGTCCAGTCCTGATTCTGTCCGGTCCCGGTCTTGTCCGGTCCCGGTCCTGTCCGGTCCCGGTTCTGTCCAGTCCTGGTTCTGTCCAGTCCCAGTTCTGTCCAGTCCTGGTTCTGTCGATCCTGGTGCTGTCCAGTGCTGGTCCTGCCCGGTCCCGGTCCTGTCCGGTCCTGCCCGGTCCCGGTTCTGTCCAGTCCCAGTTCGGGCTGACCCCGGTTCTGTCCGGTCCTGTCCGGTCCCGGTTCTGTCGATCTCGGTGCTGTCCGGTGCCGGTTGGGCTGACCCCGGTCCTGTCCGGTGCCGGTCCGGTCTGACCCCGGTCCTATCTGGTTCTGTCCGGTTCTGTCCGGTCCTGTCTGGTCCTGTCCAGTGCCAGTCTGGCTGACCCCGGTGCTGTCCGGTTCTGCCCGGTCCCGGTTCTGGCCGGTGCCGGTTGGGCTGACCCCGGTCCTGTCCGGTCCTGTCCGGTTCTGCCCGGTCCCGGTGCTGTCCGGTGCCAGTTGGGCTGACCCCGGGCCTGTCCGGTCCTGGTTCTGTCCAGTGCCGGTCAGGCTGACCCCAGTCCTGTCCGGTTCTGCCCGGTGCCGGTTCTGCCCGGTGCCAGTGCTGCCCGGTCCCGGTCCTGCCCGGTGCCAGTGCTGCCCGGTGCCGGTGGGGCTGACCCTGGTGCTGTCCTGTTCTGTCCGGTTCTGCCCGGTCCCGGTCCTGCCCGGTCCCGGTGCTGCCCGGTGCCAGTGCTGCCTGGTGCTGTCCGGTCCTGCCCGGTCCCGGTTCTGCCCGGTGCCAGTTCTGCCCGGTGCCGGTTCTGCCCGGTGCCGGTGCTGCCCGGTGCCGGTGCTGCCCGGTGCCGGTCGGGCTGACCCTGGTGCTGTCCGGTTCTGCCCGGTGCCGGTTCTGCCCGGTCCCGGTTCTGTCGGTCCCGGTGCTGCCCGGTCCCGGTTCTGTCAGTCCCGGTTCTGCCCGGTGCCGGTGCTGCCCGGTGCCGGTCGGGCTGACCCTGGTGCTGTCCGGTTCTGCCCGGTGCCGGTGCTGCCCGGTGCCGGTGCTGCCCGGTGCCGGTTCTGTCAGTCCCGGTTCTGCCCGGTGCCGGTTCTGTCGGTCCCGGTTCTGCCCGGTCCCGGTCCTGCCCGGTGCCGGTGCTGCCCGGTGCCGGTTCTGTCGGTCCCGGTCCTGCCCGGTGCCGGTGCTGCCCGGTGCCGGTGCTGCCCGGTGCCGGTCGGGCTGACCCTGTCCCCCCAGCCGTGGACATCCCGTGCGCCGCGTTCCGCTTCCAGCGCGACCCTCGCATCGAGTGGAAGTTCCAGAAAGGATCCACCCTCGTGCTCTTCTACTATGATGGGAAGCTCACAGGTACGGGGACAGCGTGGGGACAGAGGGGACAGCGGGGACAGTGCAGGGACAGCGGGGACAGTGGGGACAGCAGGGACACTGGGGACAGGGGGGACAGCGTGGGGGCACTGGGGACAGCGGGGACAGTGCAGGGACAGCGGGGACAGTGCAGGGACAGCGGGGACACTGGGGACAGCGGGGACAGCGGGAACAGTGGGGACAGTGGGGACACTGGGGACAGCGGGGACAGTGCACGGACAGCGGGGACAGTGCAGGGACACTGGGGACAGCAGGGACACTGGGGACACTGGGAACATTGGGGACATTGGGGACAGCGGGGACAGTGCAGGGACAGTGGGGACAGCGGGGACACTGGGGACAGCGGGACATTGGGGACAGTGCAGGGACAGCGGGGACAGCAGGGACATTGGGCACAGGGGGACAGTGGGAACAGTGGGGACAACAGGGACTCTGGGGACAGTGGGGACACTGGGGACAGTGCAGGGACAGCGGGGACAGTGGGGACATTGGGGACAGCAGGGACAACGGGGACAGGGGGACAGTGCGGGACAGCGGGGACACTGGGGACACTGGGGACAGTGGGGACAGCAGGGACAACAGGGACATTGGGGACATTGCAGGGACAGTGGGGACATTGGGGACAGTGGGGATATTGGGGACAGCAGGAGACAGTGGGGACAGTGGAGACATTGGGGACAGTGGGGACATGGGGGAGCCCCTGGGGACATCAGGGGGTGCCTGTGGGGACATTGGGCTGTCCCTGAGCCCAGGGGGACATGGAGAGGTCCCCAAGCCTGTGGGGACATCAGGGTATCCCTGTGGGGCCATGGGGTGTCCCCAGGGCTGTCCCCGCAGTGTCCCCTCTCGGTGTCCCCCAGAGCGGTACCAGCCGTGTCCCCGTGGCCCATGGGGTGTCCCCAGGGGTGTCCCCGTGGCCCATGGGGTGTCCCCAGGGGTGTCCCCGTGGGGCCATGGAGTGTCCCGGCACTGTCCCTGGAGTGTCCCCTCTCGGTGTCCCCCAGAGCCACATGGGAGGGGACACTGGAAGGCCATGGGGTGTCCCAGGCTGTCCCTGCAGTGTCCCCTCTTGCTGCCCCCAGAGCCATCCCAGTGTGTCCCCGTGGGGCCATGGGTTGTCCCGGGCTGTCCCCGCAGTGTCCCGGGGCTGTCCCTGCAGTGTCCCCTCTCAGTGTCCCCCAGAGCCATCCCAGGGGTGTCCCTGTAGGGCCATGGGGGTGTCCCCATGGCACCATGGGGTGTCCCCAGGGTGTCCCTGTGGGCCGTGGGGGTGTCCCCAGGGTGTCCCTGTGGGCCGTGGGAGTGTCCCCAGGGTGTCCCCATGGGGCCATGGGGTGTCCCAGGCTGTCCCCACAGTGTCCCCTCTCGCTGTCCCCAGAGCCATACCGGGACCGGGTCCAGTTCTCCTCCACGTCCATCCAGTTCCGCTCGGTGACACGCGAGGACAGCGGCAAGTACATCTGCGAGGTGGTGGGGGACGGTGGCACCATCGCCAAGTCTGAGGTCACCCTCACCGTGCAAGGTGAGGCCACCCCGGCCCTGCCCTTGGCCCTGTCCTTGTCCCCATCCTTGTCCCTGGCCACGTCCCTGGCCTTGTCCTTTGTCCTTAGTCCAATCCCTGTCCTTGTCCCCGTCTCCGTCCCTGGCCCCGCCCTTGTCCCTGTCCCCATCCCTGGCCTTGTCCACATCCCTGCCCTTGTCCCCATCCTTGTCCCTGACCACAGCCCTGCCCTTGTCCCCGTCCTTGTCCCTGGCCACAGCCCTGGCCTTGTCCCTTGTCCTTAGTCCAATCCCTGTCCTTGTCCACGTCCCTGTCCTCGGCCTTTGTCCTTGTCCCTGTCCCAGTTCTTGTCCCTATCCTTGTCCCCAGCCCTGTCCTTGTCCCTGGCCCTGTCCCCATCCCTGGCCCTGTCCTTGGCTTTTGTCCTTGTCCCCATGCCCATCCCAGTTCTTGTCCCCATCCTTGTCCCCAGCCCTGTCCTTGGCCCTGTCCCAAGTCTTGTCCCTGTCCCTGTTCCTGTCACCATCCCTGTCCCGTGTCCTGGTGGCTGCAGGTGGTCCTGGTCCCCGTCCCTGTCCCTGCAGTGTGTCCAGGTGGCTCTGGACATTGCCATCGCTGTCCCTGTCCCTGTCCCGTGTCCAGGTGGCTCTGGACATTGCCATCGCTGTCCCTGTCCCTGTCCCGTGTCCAGGTGGCTCTGGACATTGCCATCGCTGTCCCTGTCCCTGTCCCGTGTCCAGGTGGCTCTGGACATTGCCGTCGCTGTCCCTGTCCCGTGTCCGGGTGGCTCCGGGCAGTGCCATCACTGTCCCTGAGGTGCCTCCAGGCGCTGCTGTCACTGTCCCCATCCCTGTCCCCGCAGTGCCCCCCTCTCACTGTCCCTGTCCCTGTCACTGTCCCCATGTCCCTGTCCCCGCAGTGCCCCCCGGGAAGCCGCTGGCTCTGGGTGGTGCTGTCACTGTCCCCATCGCTGTCCCTGTCCCTGCAGTGCCCCCCGGGAAGCCGCTGGCCCATGTCCCCAGCTCGGCCACGGTGGGCTCGCGGGCGGTGCTGTCACTGTCACTGTCCCCATCCCTGTCCCAGTGTCCCTGTCCCTGTCCCCGCAGTGCCCCCCGGGGAAGCCGCTGGCCCATGCCCCCAGCTCAGCCACAGTCGGGTCCCGGGCGGTGCTGTCACTGTCCCTGTCCCCATGCCCCTGTCCCCGTGTCCCTGTCCCTGTCACTGTCCCCATGTCCCTGTCCCTGTCCCCGCAGTGCCCCCCGGAAGCCGCTGGCCCATGTCCCCAGCTCGGCCACGGTGGGCTCGCGGGCGGTGCTGCGCTGCTCGGAGGCGCAGGGCTCGCCGCCGCCCACCTTCCGCTGGTACAAGGACGGCACGGAGCTGCCGCAGGACCCCAAATCCAGCGCCGCCTTCCGCAACTCCTCCTACAGCCTGGACCCGCGCACGGGGGAGCTGGTCAGTGCCGGCAGTTCCTGCCTTTCCCTGCCCTTTTCCTGCCCTTTTTCCCATTTTTCTGCCCTTTCCTGCCTTTTCCTTGCCCTTTTTCCCATTTTCCTGCCCTTTTCCTGTCCTTTTCCTGTCCTTTTCCTGTCCTTTTCCTGCCCTTTTTCCTGCCCTTTCCTGCCCTTTCCTGCCCTTTCCTGCCCTTTCCTGCCCTTTCCTGCCCTTTCCTGCCCTTCCCTGCCCTTTCCCTGCCCTTTCCCTGCCCTTTCCTGCCCTTTTCCCATTTCCCTGGCCCTTTTCCCATTTTCCTCTGTCTTTCCCCATTTCCCTGCCCTTTTTCCCTTTTCCCACCCTTTCCCTGCCCTTTCCCTGCCCTTTCCCTGCCCTTTCCCTGCCCTTTCCCTGCACTTTCCCTGCACTTTCCCTGCACTTTCCCTGCACTTTCCCTGCACTTTCCCTGCACTTTTCCTGCACTTTCCCTGCACTTTTCCTGCCCTTTTCCTTCCTTTTCCTGCCCTTTTCCTTCCTTTTCCTGCACTTTTCCTGCACTTTTCCTGTTTTCCTTTCCCTTCCCCCTTTACTGCCCTTTTTCCCTGTTTTCCTCTGCCTTTTCCCTCTTTTCCTTTCCCATTTTCCTGCTCTTTTCCCCCATTTCCCCCCTTTTCCCCTCAGTTTTTCTCCCCTTTCCCCCTTTTTTTACCCCTATTTTTTTTACCCCCCTTTCTTCCCCAATTTCCCCCTAATTTTCCCCCTTTTCTCCCTTCTTTTTCCTTCATTTTTCCCCCATGCCCACCCCCCTTTTTCCCTCAGATTTCCCCAATTTTCCTGCCCCTTTTTCCCCATCCCTCACCCCTTTCTTCCCCATTTTTCCCCCATTTTTTCCCCCATTTTCCCCCCATTTTTCCCCCATTTTTCCCCCATTTTTCCCCCATTTTTCCCCCATTTTTCCCCCATTTTTCCCCCATTTTCCCCCATTTCCCCCCATTTTCTCCCCATTTTCCCCCCATTTTTCCCCCCTTTTTCCCCCCTTTTTCCCCCCTTTTTCCCCCCTTTTTCCCCCCTTTTTCCCCCTTTTTCCCCATTTTCTCCCATTTTCCCCCATTTTCCCCCATTTTTCCCCCTATTTCCCCCATTTTCTCCCATTTTCTCCCTAATTTCCCCCATTTTCTCCTCTTTTCCCAGGTTTTTGAGCCTGTGGGGGGCTGGGACACAGGCGATTATCACTGCGAGGCCTCCAACAACGTGGGGTCACCCCAGAAATCTGACGTGTTCCGCATGGAAGCCAGTGAGGAACAGATCCCGATCCTGATCCCATTCCCGATCCCGATCCTGATCCCATTCCCGATCCCGATCCTGATCCCAATCCTGATCCTGATCCCAATCCTGATCCTGATCCCAATCCTGATCCCATTCCCGATCCCGATCCTGATCCCAATCCTGATCCCAATTCTGATCTCAATCCCGATCTCGATCCTGGTCCCAATCCTGATCCGAATCCCGATCCTGATCCCAATCCTGATCCTGATCCCAATCCCAATCCTGATCCCAATCCCATTCCCACCCTTCCCAGGCCCTGCTGGGGCTGTGGGGGAGCTGCCGCCCCATTATTGCCTCGTTAATTATGCTAATGAGCCCAGTGGGATCTCCCGGGATAGTGAGAAGGAATGAGGGAGGAGCCACACCCACACAGCCCAATCCCGATCCTGATCCCAATCCCGATCCCAATCCTGATCCCGATCTCAATCCCAATCACAATCCTGATCCCAATCCTGATCTCAATCCCAATCACAATCCTGATCCCAATCCCAATCCTGATCCCAAACCTGATCCTGATCCCAATCCTGCTTGAAATGGGAGCCAGGCCGGATCCTAGCCCCACGCGGGGATGGGAATCTTGGAATTCCTGATCCTGATCCCAGTCCCGATCCTGATCCCAATTCCGATCCTGATCCCGATCCCAATCTTGATCCCAATCCCAATCCAGTTTGGAATGAGCCAGGCTGGATCCCAGCCCCACATGGAGATGGAAATCCTGGAATTCCCAGTGGGACCCAACCCCTGCCAGGATCCAGCCTCAATCCCAGTCCCACTTGGATCCCGAAACCCCAAAATTCCCACCGGGATTCCCTCCCTGCCCAGATCCATCCTTCTCCAGCTGGATCCAGCCTTGACCCCCATTTAGAGCTGGGAATTCCGGAATTCCCACTGGGACCAGCTCCCTACTGGGATTCCCCCACTCCAGATGTATCCAACCCCAATCCCAGCCCCATTTGGATCCCGAAACCCCAAAATTCCCACCAGGATCCCCTCCCCGTAAGGATCCATCCCTCTCCAGCTGGATCCAGCCTCAATCTCATCCCCATTTGGAGTCAGGAGCCCCAAAATTCCCACTGGGATCCCCTTTCTGCTGGAATCCATCCCGCTCCAGTTGGATCCATCCTCAATCCCAGCCCCATTTGGATCCAGAAATCCCAAAATTCCCACCAGGATCCCCTCCCCATCAGGATCCATCCCTCTCCAGCTGGATCTAACCCCAATCCCAGCCCCACGTGGAGCCAGGAATTCCAGAATTCCCACAGGGCCCTGCTCCCTGCTGGGATCCCCTCCTCCGGCTGGATCCAGCCTCAATCCCAGCCCCACTTGGATCCCGAAACCCCAAAATTCCCACCGGGATCCCCTCCCTGTCAGGATCCAACCCTCTCCAGCTGGATCCAGCCTCAATCCCAGCCCCACTTGGATCCCGAAACCCCAAAATTCCTCCATCCGTGCCGGGATCACCCCCGATCCCATCGGATCTCCCGATCCCATCAGATCCCCGATCTCACTGGATCTCCCAATCCCAATGGATCCCCCAATCCATGTGGACTCCCCTTGATCCCATTGGATCCCCTGATCCATGCCAGGATCCCCCCGATCCCATCAGACCCCCCGATCCCGTCGGATCCCCCGATCCCGTCAGATCTCCCAATCCCATTGGATCCCCCAATCCCATCGGATCCCTGATCCCATCGGACCCCCCGATCCCATTGGATCCCTGATCCATGCCAGGATCCCCCCGATCCCACGGGATCCCCAATCCTGTCAGATCCCCCGATCCCGTCGGATCCCCCAGTGATCCCACGGGATCCCCGTTCCCATCAGATCCCCCAGTGATCCCACGGGATCCCGATCCGTTTCCGCAGGCGAGGTGAACGTGGGTGGCATCGTGGCCGCGGTGGTGCTGCTGCTCCTGTTCCTGGCGCTCGCTGCCTTCGGCGTCTGGTTCGCCTACAGCCGCGGCTACTTCAGCAGTGAGCGACTGGGACGGACTGGGAGGGACTGGGAGGGACTGGGAGGGACTGGGAATGGACTGGGAGGGGCTGGGAGGGACTGGGAGTGACTGGGAATGGTCTGGGAGTGGACTGGAATGGACGAGAATGGACTGGGATGGACTGGGGATGGGCATGGGTGGACTGGGAATGGACTGGGAGTGACTGGGAGCGACTGGGAGGGACTGGGATGGACTGGGAGTGACTGGGAGTGACTGGGATGGATTGGGAGTGACCGGGAATGGTCTGGGAGTGGACTGGAATGGACGGGGATGGACTGGGAATGGACAGGGATGGACTGGGAATGGAGGGGGATGAACTGAGATGGACTGGAATGGTCTGGGAATGACTGGGAATTGGACTGGGATGGAATGGAAATGGTCTGGGATGGACTGGGAATGGACTGGGATGGACTGGGAGTGGACGGGGAATGGACTGAGAATGGACTGGGAGTGACCGGGAATGACTGGGAATGGACTGGGAATGAGCAGGAATGGACTGGGATTGACCCCATGTCCCCAGTGTCCCCACGAATGTCCCATTAATGTCCCCTCCCCCATGTCCCCAAAGTGCCTCCCCCAGTGTCCCCAACACCCCCGAGGTGTCCCCCACATCTGAGCCCTCCCCGATCCTCTTTTTTTTCCTCTTTTCCAGAAAAAACAGAGTGAGTGACACCGGCGCCACCTCCTCCCGGGTGATCCCCCCCGGTGTCCCCTCGGTGTCCCCCCGCTGTCCCCAGGCGGGGACAGAGGGGACACGGTGGGGGTGGCACATCCCAATCCTGATTTTCCCGCAGTGCCGGCGGGAAGAAGGTGATCTACAGCCAACCCTCGCGGCGCAGCGAGGTGAGGACACGGGGACACGGGGACACCGCGGGGACACTGGGGACACTCTGGGGACACTGGGGGGACACTGCGGGGACACTCTGGGGACATTGCAGGGACAGCAGGACCTGCCACTGCCCCAGGGGACACTCTGGGGACACTGCGGGGACACTGCGGGGACACTGCAGGGACACTGGGGACACTGGGGACACCGCGGGGACACTGGGGGAACACTGTGGGGACACTCTGGGGACACTGCAGGGACACTGCGGGGACACTGCGGAGACACTGGGGACACCGCGGGGACACTGGGGACACTGGGACCTGACACTGCCCCAGGGGGCACCACGGGGACACTGGGGGGACACTGGGGGGACACTGCGGGGACACTGCAGGGACACTCTGGGGACACTGCAGGGACACTGGGGGGACACTGCAGGGACACTGCGGGGACACTGTGGGGACACTGGGGACACTGTGGGGACACTGGGGACACTGCGGGGACACTGCGGGGACACTCTGGGGACACTCTGGGGACACTGCGGGGACACCGCGACCTGCCACCGCCCCAGGGGACACTGCGGGGACACTCTGGGGACACTGTGGGGACACTGCAGGGACACTCTGGGGACACTGCAGGGACTCTGGGGACACTGCGGGGACACTGCGGGGACACCATGGGGACACTGCGGAGACACTCTGGGGACACTGGGGACACTGCGGGGACACCAGGACCTGCCACTGCCCCAGGGGACACTGCAGGGACACTGTGGGGACACTGGGGGGACACTGGGGGGACACTGCGGGGACACTGCAGGGACACTCTGGGGACACTGCAGGGACACTGGGGGGACACTGCAGGGACACTGCGGGGACACTGTGGGGACACTGGGGACACTGTGGGGACACTGGGGACACCGCGGGGACACTGCAGGGACACTCTGGGGACACTCTGGGGACACTGCGGGGACACCGCGACCTGCCACCGCCCCAGGGGACACTGCGGGGACACTCTGGGGACACTGTGGGGACACTGCGGGGACACTCTGGGGACACTGCAGGGACTCTGGGGACACTGCGGGGACACTGCGGGGACACCATGGGGACACTGCGGAGACACTGGGGACACTGGGGACACTGCGGGGACACTGCGGGGACACTGCGGAGACACTGGGGACACTGGGGACACTGCGGGGACACCAGGACCTGCCACTGCCCCAGGGGACACTGCAGGGACACTGTGGGGACACTCTGGGGACACCGCGGGGACACTGGGGACACCGCGGGGACACTGGGGGGACACTCTGGGGACACTCTGGGGACACTGGGGGGACACTGCGGGGACACTGTGAGGACACTGCGGGGACACTGTGAGGACACTGCAGGGACACTGGGGACACTGCGGGGACACTCAGGACACTGTGGGGACACTGCGACCTGCCACCACCCCAGGGGACACTGCAGGGATGCTGCAGGGACACTTTGGGGACACTGCGGGGACACCATGGGGACACCGGGACCTGCCACTGCCCCAGGGGACACCGCGGGGACACTCTGGGGACACTGCAGGGACACCACAGGGACAGCAGGACCTGCCACTGCCCCAGGGGACACTGCGGGGACACTCTGGGGACACTCTGGGGACACTGCGGGGTCACCCCAGCGGAGAGGGGTCCTGCAGGGTGGGGACGGGGGGTGGCGGAGGGTGATGGTGTCACCATGGATGTCACCGTGTCACTGCTGATGTCCTTGTGTCCCCACTGATGTCCCCATGTCCCCATTGGTGTCCCCATTGGTGTCGCCATGTCCCCATTGGTGTCCCCATTGGTGTCCCCATGTCCCTGGGGATGGTGGTGAAGGGAGGGGGTCCCTGTCCCCAATAATGTCCCTGTTAATGTCCCCATGTCCCTATTCATGTCCCTGTGTCCCCATTGACGTCCCCATGTCGCCATTGATGTCCCCATTAATGTCCCTGTGTCCCTATTGTCCCCGTGATTAATGTCCCTGTTAATGTCCCCGTGTCCCTATTCATGTCCCTGTGTTAACGTCCCCATGTCCCCATTGATGTCCCCATTAATGTCCCCATGTCCCTATTAATGTCCCCGTGTCCCCATTGATGTCCCATGTCCCCTTTAATGTCCCTGTTAATGTCCCCACGGACATGGCAACGTCCCCCTGAGCATCCCAGTGTCCCCATTCAGGTCACCATTGATGTCCTTGTGTCCCCATTAATGTCCCCGTGTCACCATTGATGTCCCCATTAACATCCCCATGTCACCGTTGATGTCCCTGTGTCCCCATTAATGTCCCATTATTGTCCCGTGGTGTCCCTGTTCATGTCCCCAATTAATGTCCCCTTATTGTCCCCCAATGTCCCCATTAATGTCACTGTTAATTTTCCCTGGTAATGTCCCCATTAATGTCCCCTGGTGTCCCCACTGATATCCCCATCAATGTCCTCCAGTGTCCCCATTAAGGTCCCCATTAATGTCCCCATTGATGTCCCATTAATGTCCCTCAGTGTCCCTGTTAATGTCCCCGTTAATGTCCCCATGTCCCCATTGATGTCCCATTTTTGTCCCCCAGTGTCTCCATTGATGTCCCATTAATGTCCCTCAGTGTCCCTGTTAGTGTCCCCCTTAATGCCCTGTCACTGTCCCCATTAGTGTCCCCATGGCTGTCCCCACGAATGTCCCACTAATGTCCCCCACGGCTGTCCCCGTGGCTGTCCCCATGTCCCCACGTCCCCATGGCTGTCCTGTCCCTGTCCCCACGCTGTCCCCATGTCCCTGTCCCCATGAATGTCCCGTTAATGTCCCCACACTGTCCCCATGTCCCCACAGTGTCCCCACACTGTGCCCATGTCCCCACGGCTGTCCAGTCCCTGTCCCCACATTGTCCCCATGGATGTTCTGTTAATGTCCCCATCCCTGTCCCGATACTGTCCCCGTGTCCCCACAGCTGTCCTGTCCGTGTTCCCGTGGCTGTCTGGTCCCTGTCCCCACAATGTCCCCATGGATGTCCTGTTAATGTCCCCATGTCCCCATGGCTGTCCAGTCCCTGTGCCCACGGCTGTCCTGTCCCTGTCCCCACACTGTCCCCATGCTGTCCTGTGTCCCCATGCTGTCCCCATGTCCCCACAGTGTCCCCACACTGTCCCCATCCCTGTCCCCATGAATGTCCTGTTAATGTCCCCATGCTGTCCCCATGTCCCCATGGCTGTTCTGTCCCTGTCCCCATGTCCCCACACTGTCCCCATGTCCCCATGCTGTCCCCATCCCTGTCCCCATCCCTGTCCCCATGAATGTCTTGTTCATGTCCCTACACTGTCCCCACACTGTCCCCACACTGTCCCCGTGTCCCGTTAATGTCCCCACACTGTCCCCATGTCCCCACGCTGTCCCCATATCCCCATGTCCCCACGTCCCCACACTGTCCCTGTGTCCCGTTAATGTCCCCACACTGTCCCCATGTCCCATTAATGTCCCCACGCTGTCCCCATGCTGTCCCCACACTGTCCCCATGTCCCCACGCTGTCCCCATGTCCCCACGCTGTCCCCACGCTGTCCCCATGCTGTCCCCACACTGTCCCCATGTCCCCACGCTGTCCCCATGTCCCCACACTGTCCCCATCCCTGTCCCCATGAATGTCCTGTTAATGTCCCTATACTGTCCCCACACTGTCCCCACACTGTCCCCGTGTCCCGTTAATGTCCCCACGCTGTCCCCGTGTCCCGTTAATGTCCCCGCGCTGTCCCCGTGTCCCCGCAGGGCGAGTTCAAGCAGACCTCCTCGTTCCTGGTGTGAAGCTGCCCCCCCGAGCCCCCCGGACGCTTCCCAATTTTGGAATTCCGCGGAATTCTCCATTTTCCATTGTCGCCGTCGTTTTGTAACTCCTCAGCTCAGCTGTGCCTTCGCCGCCGCTGCCTCTGCGACCTGGGGGCTCGGGGGGCCCTGTGTCCCCACTTTGTCCCCTCCTTGTCCCCCGGCCCCTCCCTGACCCCCTGGTTTTGTCCCCCTTTGTCCCCTCCTTGTCCCCCCGGTTTTGTCCCCTCCTTGTCCCCTCCTTGTCTCCGTTTTTGTTCCCTATTTGTCCTCCATTGTCCCCTCCTTGTCCCCACTTCTGTCCCCTCCTTGTCCCCACTTCTGTCCCCTCCTTGTCCCCCCCAGACCCTCACTGTCCCCTTTGTCCGCCCTTTGTCCCCTCCTTGTCCCCCCGTTTTTGTCCCCTTTGTGTCCCCTTTTTGTCCCCCTTTGATCCGCCACTTTGTCCTCCTTTTGTCCCCCATTGTCCCCTCATTGTCCCCCCCTTTGTCCCCCATTGTCCCCCCCTTTGTCCCCTCCTTGTCCTCCCCTTTTGTCCCCTCCTTGTCCCCCTCATTGTCCCCTCCTTGTCCCCCACTTTGTCCCCCCTTCCTTTTGTGCCCCCCCTTGTGTCCCACCTCATCCCCCCCTTGTCCCCTCCTGTCCCCTCCCATCTCCCTGCTTTTGTCCCCCCCTTTGCCCCCCCCCCGTCCCCTCTTTGTCCCCGGGGGGCTCTGGGGGGGCAGGGCTGGTGCCACCGCGTGGGGACATGGGGACATGTGTCCCACTGGTCCCAGTGCCCCCCCCGGACTGGGAGGGTGGGGGGGACTGGAAATAAACTGTGTCCTTTACCCGGCGTGGTGACATCAGGGGACACCCGGGGGACACCGGTGACATCGGGGGGGACCCTGGTGACATTGGGGGGACACCGGTGACATCGGGGGGACACCGGGGGGACCCTGGTGACATTGGGGGGACACTGGTGACATCGAGGGGACACCTGGGGGACCCTGGTGATATCGGGGGGACATCGGGGGACACCAGTGACATCGGGGGGGGACCCTGGTGACATCGGGGGGACACCGGGGGACATTGGGGGGGTCTCTGGGGACATTGGAGGGACCCTGGCGGTCACTGGGGGGACCCTGGTGACATTGGGGGGACACCGGGGGACACTGGTGCCATCAAGGGGACCCTGAGGGATACTGCGTGGGTCTCTGGGGACATTGAGGTGACATCGATGGACCCCTGGGGACATTGGAGTATCCCTGGGGACACTGAGGGGACATTGAGACGTCCCTGGGGACAGTGGAGGCACCCTGGGGGTCACTGGGGGGACAGTGGGGACATTGAGGTGACATTGATGGATCCCTGGGGACACTGGGGTGTCCCTGGGGGACATTGGGGGGTCCCTGGGGACAGTGGAGGGACTTTGGGGGACATTGAGGTGACATCAGGAGCGTTCTGGGGATGTTGCAAAGACCCTGGGGACACTGAGGGAACCCTGGGGACACTGAGGGGACATTTGGTGGACCCTGGGGGGACATTGGAGGGCCCGTAGGGACATTGAGGGGACATTTTGGGGACATTGGGGGGTCTGGGAACATTCAGGAGGTGTTGGGGGGTTCTGGGGGACACTGGGGGGACACTGGGGGACATTGCAGGAGGTGTCTGGGGACATTGAAGGGACATTGGGGGGACATCGGGGACACCCTGGGGACCTTGGGGGGGTCTCTGGGGACACTGAGGGGACTCTGGGGACAACTGGGAGGTCCCTGGGGACATTGAGGGGACATCAGGGGAATTCTGGGGACACTGAGGGGACATTGCGGGGAGGTCTCTGGGGACATTGAGGTGACATTGGGAGGTCCTGGGGACATGGAGGTGACATCGATGGATCCCTGGGGACATTGAGTGTCCCTGGGGACACTGGGGGGACATTGGGAGGTCCTGGAGGACATTTAAGGGACACTGGGGCATCTCTGGGGACATTGAGGTGACATTGGGGGTCCCTGGGGACATTGGGGGGACACTGGGGGGACATTGGAGGTTCCCTGGGGACATTATGGGAGGGTCTCTGGGGACACTGGGGGGACATTGAGGGGATCCTTGGGGGCTGAGGGGACATCGGAGGTTCCCTGGGAACACTGAGGGGACATTAAGAAGTCACTGGGGACATCGGGGGGACCTGGGGACATTGGGGGGACATTGAGGGGGTCCTTGGGGGCTGAGGGGACCTTGGAGGTTCCTTGGGGACATTGGGGGGGGGGGGGTCTCTGGCGACACTGAGGGGACATTGGGTGGTCCTGGGGACATTGGGAGGACACCGAGGGGGTCCTTGGGGACATCGCGGGGACATTAGGGAGTCACTGGGGACATCGGGGGGGACCCTGGGGGACACTGGGGGGGTCTCTGGCGACATTGAGGAGGTCCTGGGGACATTGGGGGGGACACCGAGGGGGTCCTTGGGGACATCGGGGGACATTGGGGGGGGTCTCTGGCGACACTGAGGGGACATTGGGTGGTCCCTGGGGACACTGGGGGACACCGAGGAGGTCCTTGGGGACATCAGGGGGACATTGGGGGTCCCTGGGGGACATTGGAGGTTCCCTGGGGACATTGGGGGGACACCGAGGGGGTCCTTGGGGACACCGTGGTGACAACCGTGGGGACACCGGGGGACCCCCCGGCCACCCCCGCCCCTCCCCCCAGAGGAGCAGCCCCGTCCCCGCCATGACGTCATCTTTATTGAGCTCCTGCCCCTCCCCCCCCGCGCCCCCACCCCGAGCTCGGCCCCCCCGGGGGGGGGGAGGGGCGGCCCTGGGGGGGTCCCGGGGGGGGGTCCCGCTCCTTCCTCATTACTGACACCTTTAATTAGTGGCGCTAATTGCCCCGCGCGGGGGGGCCGCGTTAATTGCGGGGTCTACGTTAAGCAGCAGCGGCGGGCGGGGGAGGGGACCCCGCCCGGGGGGGGAGGGGACACGGTGGCGATTATCGGTGACACCCCGGGGGGACCCCGACACTGCCCGGGGGGGGGGGGGAGGGGACAGGGAGGGGTCCAGCGCTCGGGGGGGGTAGGGCGGGGGTCTCCTGCCTCAGTTTCCCCTGGGGACGGGGGGGAGCAGCGGCCCCCCGGGGACTGGTGGCACCTCCAGGGCTTGGGGACACTTCTGGGGTGGTGGCACCTCCAGGGGTTGGTGGCACTTCCAGGGGCTGTGGCACCTCCAGGCATTGGTGGCATCTTGGGGCTGGTGTCACTTCCAGGGGGTGGTGGCACTTTGGGACTGGTGGCACCTCCAGGGCTTGGGGACACTTCTGGGGTGGTGGCACCTCCAGGGGCTGGTGGCAATTCCAGGGGCTGGTGGCACTTCTGGGGTGGTGGCACCTCCAGGAACTGGTGGCACCTCCAGGCATTGATGGCATCTTGGGGCTGGTGTCACTTTCAGGGGGTGGTGGCACTTTGGGACTGGTGGCACCTCCAGGGGCTGGGGCCATCTTGGGGCTCATGCCACTTTCAGGCTTTGATGGCACCTCCAGGGGTTGGTGGCAGCTTGGGGTTGGTGGCAGTTCCAGGGACTGGTGGCACTGCCAGGCATTGGTGGCATCCTGGGGCTGGTGTCACTTCCAAGGGTTGGTGGCACCTCCAGAGGCTGGTGGCATCTTGGGGCTCATGCCACTTTCAGGCTTTGGGTGGCACCTCCAGATGTTGGTGACATTTCCAGGGACTGGTGGTGGCACTTCCAGGCATTGGTGACACCTCCAGGTGTTGGTGGCATTTCCAGGTGTTAGTGACACTTTGGGGCTGGTGTCACCTTCAGGACCTGGTGGCACCTCCAGGAACTGGTGGCATCTTAGGGCTGGTGGCACTTCCAGGGCTGGTGGACACCTCCAGGTGTTGGTGACACCTCCAGGCATTGGTGGCACCTCCAGGTATCGGTGGCACTTTGGGGCTGGTGGCACCTCAGGACTGGTGTCACCTGCAGGAATTGGTGGCACCTCAGGGGCTGGTGGCACCTCAGAACTGGGGACATCTCGGGGGACTGGAGGATTTGTGGCACCTGCAGGCATGGGTGGCACTTTGGGGATGGTGGCACCTCCAGACATTGGTGTCACCTCCAGGCATTGGTGACGCCTCCAGGAACTGGTGTCACTTTGGGGCTGGTGGCACCTCCAGACATTGGTGACACCTCCAAGGGCTGGTGACACCTCAGCACTGGTGACACTTCGGGGCTGGTGGCTCCTTCAGCACTGATGACATCTCCAGCCTTGGTGACACCTCGAGGGGCTGTGACACCTCCAGACTTGGTGACGTCTCCAGGCATTGATGGCACTCTGAGGCAAGTGACACTTCCAGGGCTAGTGACACCTCCAGGGTTGGTGGCATGTCCAGATTCGGTGGCACCTCCAGGCATTGGTGGTACCTCCAGCTGTTGGTGTCCCCTTGGGGCTGGTGGCACCTCCAGACTTGGTGACACTTCCAGACTTGGTGACAGTCTGAGGCTGGTGGCACTTCCGGGGCTGGTGTCACCTCCAGACTTGATGACACCTCCAGTTGTTAGTATCCCTTTGGGGCTGGTGGCACTCCAGGCATTGGTGTCACTCCGGGGCTGGTGGCACCTCCAGGCATTGGGGACACTCTGGGGCTGGTGGCACTTCCAAGCTTGGTGACACTTCCAGCTGACAACACCTCCAGATTTGGTGACACCCCCAGGGCTGGTGGCACCTCCAGTTGGTGACACTCTGGGGTTGGTGGCACCTCCAGAAGCTGGTGACAGTTCCAGGGCTGGTGGCACCTCCAAGCATTGGTGACACTTTGAGGCTGGTGCCACCTGCAGACACTGGTGTCCCCTTGAAACTGGTGGCACCTCCAGACTTGGTAGCACTTCCGGAGTTGGTGACACTCTGAGGCTGGTGGCACCTCCAGGGTTGGTGGCACCTCCAGGCACTGGTGACATTCTGAGGCTGGTGACACCTCCAGACATGACAACACCTCCAAGACTGGTGACACCTCTAGGAGCTGGTGACAGTTCCACGTGCTGGTGACGCCTCCAGGTGCTGGTGACATTCTGAGGCTGGTGGCACTTCCAGACATGGTGACACCAGCAGATGTTGGTGACATCTCCAAGGCTGGTGACACCTCCAGACATGGTGACACCTCCAGATGGTGGTGACACCTCCAGATGTTGGGGACACCTCCAAGGCTGGTGGCACCTCCAGATGCTGATGTCCCCTTGAAGCTGGTGGCACCTCCAGATATGGCGACACCTCCATCACCTGCCACCACCCTCTCGCTCTGATGCCACCCCAGTGCTGGTGCCACCTGGGGCCCGGTGCCACCCCGGTGCCACTGCCACCCTGATGCCACTTGGGGCCCGGTGCTGCTGTCACCTCAGTGCCACCTGGGGTGCGGTGCTGCTGTCCCCTCGGTGCTGGTGCCAATTTGGGCGCGGTGCCGCTGTCACCTTGGTGTCGGTGCCACCTGGGGCCTGGTGCCACCCCGATGCCGCTGTCACCTCGGTGCCACCTGGGGCCTGGTGCCACGTACTTGCCGCTGTCACCTCGGTGCCACCTGGAGCGCGGTGCCACCGCGATGCTGCTGTCACCCTGGTGCCACCCTGGTGCCGCTGTCACCTTGGTGCCACCTGGGGCGCGGTGCCACCCCGATGCTGCTGTCACCCCGATGCCACCCTGGTGCCGCTGTCACCTTGGTGCCACCTGGGGCCTGGTGCCACCCCGGTGCCCCTGTCACCCCGGTGCTGGTGCCAACTGGGGCGTGGTGCCGCTGTCACCTCGGTGCCACCCGGGGCGCGGTGCCACCCCGGTGCCGCTGTCCCCGCGGTGTCCCCTCAGACGTTGCTGATGCGGACGCTGAGCGGGGCCCCCTCCCCCTCCCGCTCGGCCTCCCGCAGCGACTCCTCCAGCTTGACCTTCTCGGGGTCCCCGAACCGCACGGCCTCGTGGTGACAGCAGGGCGCCGCCACCTTGACCACGCGGTCGAAGAGGCTGAAGTCGGCCACGTACTTGCCGCTGGCCGAGAGCGAGATGGCCGGCGTGAACTCGTAGCCCCACAGGATCTCCTCGGGCAGGTAGGACGTGCGCACCTGGCACGTGGCGCTCGTCGACTCCACGGTGCCGCTCAGGATGACCACGAGCTCGAAGTCGCCGTCCCCCGAGCGCAGGGACACGTCCCGCAGCGGGCTGGCCTCGTCCACCACGTGGTAGAAGGTCAGCGGCAGGATGAGGAAGGGGCTGTCCGAGGACGTGTCCACCTGGAAGTCCACGTTGAGCTGGTTGAGCCGGACGCTCTCGCCCTCCTTGGTCAGGTGTGTCTGCAGCAGCTTGCCGGTGACCTGGCAGCCGATCAGGAGGCTCTTCCTCATGTTGGCCACGCGGATCATCAGGCACGTCTTGCCGTCGTGCTGCGCCACCACCGCGTTCTGGCTGAACTTGATGGTCTCGGCGCGCTTCTTGGGCCGCGCGATCTTGGCCAGGAAGGTGCCGGTGATGAAGATCTCCAGGATGGTGGTGAGCACCAGCTGCGTGATGAGCAGCACGATGGCCAGCGGGCACTCCTCGCTGATGTAGCGGAAGCCGTAGCCGATGGTGGTCTGCGACTCGAGGGAGAAGAGGAAGGCGCCGGTCAGCGTGTGCACCTGCATCACGCACGGCGTGTGGTTGGCCGGCGGCTCGAACTCCAGCAGGTCGCCGTGCGCCGCGGCCACCAGGTACCACACCACGCCGAAGGCGAACCAGGTGCCGGCGAAGGTGGCGGAGAAGAGCAGCAGCTTGTAGCGCCACTGGAGGTCGATGAAGGTGGTCCACAGGTCCTTGAGGTACAGGAAGCGCTTGTCCGAGATGTGCTCCATGCGCACGTTGCTGCGGCCGTCCTTGGTCAGCACGCGGCGCCGCCGCAGCCCCGGCCCCATCAGCGGGCGGCTGTCGGTCTGCGTCGTCTGGCTGTAGTACACCTTGGTGGAGGACGTCATCTGCGGGGACAGGTGACAGGTGAGGGACAGGTGGAGGGTGTCATTGGGGGGACATGGGGACAGGTGAGGGATAGGTGAGGGACGAGTGAGGGACGGGTGAGGGACAGGTGAGGGGCAGGTGAGGGGCAGGTAGAGGACGTCATCTGCGGGGACAGGTGACAGGTGAGGGACAGGTGGAGGGTGTCATGGGGGGGGCCATGGGGACAGGTGAGGGACGGGTGAAGGACGGGTGAGGGACAGGTGAGGGACAGGTGAAGTGGGTTATCATATGGGACATGGGGACAGGTGAGGGACGGGTGAAGGACAGGTGAGGGATGGGTGAGGGACAGGTGAAATGGGTTATCAAAGGGGACATGGGGGACAGGTGAGGGACAGGTGGAGGATGTCACCGGGGGGGACATGGGGACAGGTGAGGGACAGGTGGAGGATGTCATTGTGGGGGGCATGGGGAGAGGTGAGGAACAGGTGAGGGATAGGTGAAGGGTTTATCAAAGGGGACAGGGGACACGTGAGGGACAGGTGGATGGGGTCATCGGGGGGACTTGGGGACAGCTGAGGGACAGGTGGAGGATGTCATCTGCGGGGACAGGTGAGGGACAGGTGGAGGATGTCATTGGGGACATGGGGAGAGGTGAAGGACAGGTAGGTAAGGGACAGGTGAGGAAGAGGTGAGGGACAGGGAAGGACAGGTGAAGAGGGTTGTCAAAGGGGACATGGGGGACAGGTGAGGGACAGGTGGAGGACGTCATCTGCGGGGACAGGTGAGGGACAGGGAAGGACAGGTGAAGTGGGTTATCAAAGTGGACATGGGGGACGGGTGAGGGACAGGTGAGGGACGGGTGGAGGACATCATCTGTGGGGACAGGTGAGTGGCAGGTGAAGTGGGTTATCAAAGGGGACATGGGGGACAGGTGAGGGACAGGTGGAGGACAGGTGAGGGGTTGTGGAGGTCATGGGGTGGGACACGGGGACAGGTGAGGGTGTGGGGTGTGTGGGGCACAGGGGGGACAGGTGTGGGGGTGGCAGGTGAAGGGTGGAGGGCATCACCTGGGGGGACACATGAGGGGAGGACAATGTCACTGAGGGGGACACCGGGGACAAGGGAGGGGGTGGAGGAGGTCATCGAGGTGGGTGGACACAGGGGACAGTGGGGGGGTGGAGGAGGTCATGGGGGGACATGGGGGACAGGGGGAGGTGGACATCACCGGGGGGACATGGGGGACAATTGGAGGGGTGGAGGACATTGGGGGGGTCACGGGGGACATAGGACAGGGGAGGGGTGACAGAGAAGGTGGGTGGGGAGATGGAGAGGGACGGACGGACGGACGGATGGACAGATGGACATCTGTGGCTCTCAAGGCTGGACCTGAGGGTGGGGACAGAGGGGACATTGCAGAGGGGGGATGGGAGTTTGGGGAGGGGGTACAGGACACCTCCTCCCTCTTCAGTGGGGGCTGAGGCCAGACAGGATCAGCACAGCTCAGGGGGCAGCAGAGGGTCATCCCTGAAACCTTCTGTCCCCATATCCCTCTGTCCATCCCTCTGTCCATCCCTGTATCCCTCTGTCCATCCCCCATTGCTCTGTCCATCTCCATATCCCTCTGTCCATCCCCCTGTCCATCCCTGTATCCCTCTGTCCATCCCCCATTGCTCTGTCCATCTCCATATCCCTCTGTCCATCCCCCTGTCCATCCCTGTATCCCTCTGTCCATCCCCCATTGCTCTGTCCATCTCCATATCCCTCTGTCCATCCCTCTGTCCATCCCTGTATCCCTCTGTCCATCCCTGTATCCCTCTGTCCATCCCTCTGTCCATCCCTCTGTCCCTCTGTCCATCCCTCTGTCTCTCTGTCCATCCCTCTGTCCATCCCTGTGTCCCCCTGTCCATCCCTCTGTCCATCCCCCTGTCCATCCCTGTATCCCTCTGTCCATCCCTCTGTCCATCCCCCATTGCTCTGTCCATCCCTGTGTCCCTCTGTCCATCCCTGTGTCCCTCTGTCCATCCCTCTGTCCATCCCCCTGTCCATCCCCCATTGCTCTGTCCATCCCTGTGTCCCTCTGTCCATCCCTCTGTCCATCCCTGTGTCCCTCTGTCCATCCCTCTGTCCATCCCCCTGTCCATTCCCCATTGCTCTGTCCATCCCTCTGTCCATCCCTGTGTCCCTCTGTCCATCCCTCTGTCCATCCCTCTGTCCACCCCTGTCCATCCCTCCATCCCCATTTCCCTCCACCCCTCCACGTGCCACCCCCCATCCCCAAACCCCTCCGTGTCCCCCCCGTGTCCCCCCGGTGTCCCTCGTGTCCCCTGGCAGCTCCGGTGGCCGTGGAAGTGTCCCGAGCGTCCGGGAGGAGGAGGAAGGGCATGAATGGGAGGTGACAGGGACAAATGGCCGGGGGCAGCGCCAGGCGCCTTCCCGGTGTCCCCGTGTCCCCGAGCCCCGGTGTCCCCATCCCAAAAAAGGTCCTTTCAGCCCCCGCCAGCCTCTGGCCTCGCCACCGTTTCCGCCGCGGAAGGGCAGCGTGCCGGGGACACGGGGACATGGGGACACCGGGAGGTGGTGGCACCACGGGGGGTCTCCTTGGAGCCCGCTGTCCCTGTGCCAGCCAAAGCGTGGGGACACGGGTGGCACTGCCACTGTCCTGGCTGTCCCCGCGCGGAGAAAGGTCCTGGAAGGGACGGTGGCACTGGGGACAGAGGGGACAGCGGTGTCCCCAAAGAGGTGACAAGGAGCTGTTCCTTCCCGGCTGGGCTGCTGGGGGTTCCCGGAGCCACCCATGTCCCCACAGAGCCACCGTGTCCCCAAAGCCACCATACGTCCTGGAGCTGCTGGGGCTCCCCAGCGCCCCCCATGTCCCCAGAGGTCTCCGTGTCCCTGGAGCCACTGTGTCCCCAAAAGCCACTGTGTCCCCTCAGAACACACCATGTCCCCAAAGCCACACCATGTCCTGGAGCTGCTGGGGAACTCCAGAGCCACCATGTCCCCAGAGCCACTGTATGTCCCCAAGAGCCACTGTGTCCCCAAAGCCACACCATGTCCTGGAGCTACTGGGGGACTCCAGAGCCACCATGTCCCCAGAGCCACTGTGTGTCCCCAGGAGCCACTGTGTCCCCAAAGCCACACCATGTCCTCGAGTTCCTGGGGGTCCCCAGAGCCCCCCACGTCCCTGAAGTCACTGTGCCCCCCCAGGGCCCTCAATGTCCTCAGAGCCACCATGTCCCCAAAGCCATCGCACACCTCTCTAGGGCGGTCCCCACCCCCCTCTTTGGGGCCCTGCCCCCCTTCTCCTGACCCCTGACCCCCCTTTTTCTGCCCCCCCTCCCCATTTTGGGTCTCCCCGCCCCATTCGGGGTGGCCGCCCCCGCCGCGTGCCCCCCGTGCCCCCGGCCGTGCTCCGGTGGCCGGACACGGCTCGGGACAAGCCGCCGCTTGTTCCCGGTGCCCGCGGCACAAGCGGTTACCCATTAACCCCCCCGGCCCCCCCTCCGTGCCTCAGTTTCCCCCCAGGGGGTTCTGGTCACTTTGGGGGTCACCGCTGAGGCCCGGCCCTACATGGGGGGTCCGGCGCGGCCCGGGGGGGCCCCAGGGACACGTCCCCGTTCCCCGCGTCCTGCTGGCACCACCGGCGCGGGCACCGTTCCCACGCCACGGCGGTGCCAGGCGTGACCGGGCCCCGGGCCAGCCGCGCCCCCCCGCCCCCAAACTGGGGCGCGGGGCTGGCCCTTACTGGGGGAACTGGGATTTGGGGGGGACCGGCCCCCAGCCCCACGGAGGGGTCCCGAATTGAGGAGGGGGCGCGCGGGGGGCGCGGGGCGGGCGCGGCGGGGTTGGAGCGGGGGGTGGCGGTGGGGTGGCCGTGGCGGGGGGGGGGGGACAGGGACGGGGACAGGGGACAGTGGGGCCATTGTGCGGCCGGAGCCGAGGTTTCAATGGGGCTGGCGGGGGGACAATGGCGCTTTCACGGAGCCCTCGTTAAGATGCAGAGCCCCGCGCGCACAACACCGCCAGCGCGGGGGTCCCGGGGGGCCCCCACCGCCACCGCCGGGGGGGACACGGGGACCCCACTGCCACCGGAGGGGACACTGCGGGGGACACGGGGACCCCACTGCCACCGGGGGGGACATAGGGACCCCACTGCCACCGCCGGGGCGGACACGGGGACCCCACTGCCACCGGAGGGGACACTGCGGGGGACACGGGGACCCCACTGCCACTACCGGGGACACAGGGACCCCCACCGCCACCGCCGGGGCGGACACGGGGACCCCACTGCCACTGCCGGGGACACTGCGGGGGACACAGGGACCCCCACTGCCACCGGAGGGGACACCGCGGGGGACACGGGGACCCCCACTGCCACTGCCGGGGACACTGCAGGGGACACAGGGACCCCACTGCCACCAACACCGTCAGCGCGGGGGACACAGGGACCCCCAGTGCCGCCACCAGGGCCACCGAGGGGGCACAGGGACCCCCATGGTTACTGTCACTGCCACCGCGGGGGGCACAGGGACTCCACTGTCGCTGTCACTTCCAGCACACGAGTCCCAGGGGGCCCCTGACACTGCCAGGGCCACCAAGGGGGGGCACAGGGACCCCCACGGCCACTGCCATGGCCACCGAGGGGGGTACAGGGACCCCCACTGCCACCACCAGGGCCACCGAGGGGGGCACAGGGACCCCACGGCCACTGCCATGGCCACCAGGAGGGGTACAGGGACCCCCAACAGTACTGCCACTGTCACCATGGGGTACAGAGCCCCCCAATGTTTCTGCCACTGTCACCGCAGGGGTCCTCTGACACTGCCATGGTCCCCACGGGGGGCACAGAGACCCCCATCGCCCACCCCAGTGGGGGTCCCAGAGGACCCCTGTCACTGTCATTGCCACCACAAGGGTCCTGGGGGTCCTCGGTCACTGTCAATGCCACCCACCATGGGGGTCCCAGGCCCCCCCTCTGGTCCTGCCAGGGGTCCTGGGGATGTCCCCTGTCGCCATGGTGACCACAGGGGTCCTGGGGATGTCCCCTGTCGCCATGGTGACCATGGGGGTCCTGGGAATGTCCCCTGTCACCATGGTGACCATGGGGGTCCCAGGTCCTCCCTCACAGCACCGGGGGGACCCCAAATGGTCCTGTCACTCAATTTTGGGATCATCTGTGCCTGGGATAACCTACAGTGGGATAAACCATACTGGGATAAACCACACTGGGATAAACCGTACTGGGATAAGCCATACTGGGATAAGCCATACTGGGATGATCCATACTGGGATAAACTATACTGGGATAACCCCACACCAGGATAAACCGTACTGGGATAAACCATACTGGGATAAGCCGTACTGGGATAAGCCGTAATGAGGATACCCCATAATGAGGATATCCCACACCTGGGATAACTCATACTAGGATAAATATAATGAGGATAAACCATACTGGGATAAACCATACCGGGATAAACCAGAATGAGGATACACCACACCGGGGATAACCCATACTGGGACAACCCAGAATGAGGATACCCCATAATGAGGATATCCCATACGGGGATAACCTGGAATAACAAACACCCGGGATAACCCACAATGGGATAACCCATAATGAGGATATCCCATACCAGGATAACCCACACTGGGATAACCCATAATGAGGATATCCCATACCGGGATAACCCACACCCGGGATAAACCATAATGAGGATATGCCGTACTGGGGTATGGGGATAACCCACGCCAGGGTAAACCACACCTGGGATAACCCACAATGAGGATATCCCATTCTGGGATAAACCCCATCCGGGATATCCCATACCAGGATAACACAAACCCAGGATAACCCACACTGGGATAACCCATCCCAGGATAACCCACACCCGGGATAACGCACAAAAAGGATACCCCATACCAGGATAAACCATACCGGGATAACCCACGCTCCAGGATAACCCAGGCTTGGGATAACCCACATCCAGGATAATCCACACCTGGGATAACCCACACCCGGGATAAACCACATCCAGAATAATCTGCATTCCGGGATAACTGGTGCTCGGAATAACCCACATCCAGGATAACCCACACCGCAATAACCCACACCTGGGATAATCTACATCCAGGATAGCCCACACCTGGGATAACCCACATCCAGGATAAGCCACATTCCATGATAATCCACACTTGGGATAACGCATACCAGGATAACCCATACTGGGATAACTCATACTGGGATAACCCACATTTCAGGATAATCCACACTTGGGATAACCCATACCAGGAATAACCTACATTCGGGATAACCCACACTGCAATAACCCACACCTGGGATAACCCACACCTGGGATAACCCACATCCAGGATAACCCAGGCTCAGGATAAACCACGTCCCGGATAACCCACACCTGGGATAACCCACACCTGGGAGAACTCAGATTCCAGGATAATCCAGACCTGGGATGCTCAGGATAACCCCCGCTTGGGGTAAACCACATCTGGGATAACCCACATTTGGGGATAACCCACACCTGGGAGAACTCAGATTCCAGGATAATCCAGACCTGGGATAACCCAGGCTCAGGATAAACCACATCCTGGAATAACCCACACTCGGGATAACCCACACCTGGGATAAACCACATTTTGGGATAATCCACACCTGGGATAACCCGAATTCTAAGATAATCTGCTCCCAGGATAACCCACATCCCAGATAATGGCGGGGGAGGGGGGACAGGGGGATACAGGAATGGGGACATGGGGGAATTTAGGGATGGGGATATGGGGACATGGGGGAATTTGGGGATACAGGGTTGGGGATATAGGGACATGGGGAATTTAGGGATGGGGATATGGGGACACAGGGACATGGGGACACAGGGACACGGACATGTGATATAGAGACAGGGCCTTGGGGACACAGGAGCTCAGGATATGTGACATGGGGACATGGGGGCATGGGGACATGGGGATGTGGGACATGGGGCACAGGGTGCTGGGGACATGGGACAGGGACACAGGACCTGAGGATGTGGGAATATGGGGACACAGGGACGTGGGGACACATCACTGTGGGACACAGGGACGTGAGGGTACAGCGACACGGGAATGTGGGGACATGGACATGACAATATGGGGACATGGGGACATGGGAATGTGGGGACATGGGGATAAGGGCACACAAGGATAAAGGGATGTGGGGATCCAGGGACAGGGGGACACGGGATCCAGGGGGACACGGGGACACAGGGACGTGGTGATACGTGACGTGGGGACATCGGGACATGGGGACACAGGGAGACAGAGAAATGAGGATGTGGGAATGTGGGACACAGGGATTTGGGGACATGGGGACATGGAGATGAGGGACTTGGGGACATGGGGATTTGGGGACGCAGAGATTTGGGGACGCAGAGATTTGGGGACGTGGGGACACAGGGACATGGCCTCACGGAGTCACGGGGCCGTGGGGTGATGGCGACACAGCGATGTGGGGACATTGGGGGTGCGATGCCACGGGGGGGACGGGGGGCTCCGGTCCCCTCTCCGGTGCCATCCCAGCGCCACCGCCGGTGCCCGCAGCCCTCGGGACCCCCCGGGAGGGGACAGGGACCCCCGGGCCCCCCCGGGCGGCCTTACCTTGCAGGGGGGGTCGCGGGTCCCGCCGTGCTCAGCCCGGCCGGCTCCCCATGGGCTTTATGGCTCGGCGGGGCCGCGGCGCGGGACGGGCCCCCCCACCCCCCCGCGGCACCGGGGAGGAGCCGCCGGGGGCGGGCCGGGGGTTAATGGGGTGGAAAAGGAGCCGGCCGGCACCGGGTCACGTTACCGGGCACGGGGGGGCCGGGGGACCCCGCCCGAGGGCACCGGCACCGGCACTGGGGGTCCCGGGGGGGAACAGGGGGGATGTTCAGGGAACGGGATCGACACTGGGGGTCCCGGGGGGGAACAGGGGGGATGTTCAGGGAACGGGATCGACACTGGGGGTCCCAGCTGGGGGAACCGGGGGGACACGGGGGGATGTTCAGGGAGCGGGACCGGCACGGGGGTTCCCTGAACCGGCACCGGCACTGGGGACCCCCGGGGGCACCGGGGGGGGATGCCCAGGCACGGGCAGCAGCACTGGCGGACCCGGTGGGGGCACCGGAGGGTCCGGGCGGGGTCCCCCGGGCACCGGCACCGGCACTGGGGCGGCCTCAAACCGATACCGGCGCTGGGGGTCCCGGGGGGGAACTGGGGGGGATATCCAGGCACCGGCACCGGCGCTGGGGGTCCCGCCGAGGGCATCGGGGGACACCGGGCAGGGTCCCCCGGGCACCGGCACCGGCACTGGGGGTCCCGGGGGGGTCCCTCGGGCACCAGAGGTGTCCCTGTGGCGACACCGGCACCGGGAGGGGTCCCAGCGGGGGGACCGGAGGGGTTTTGGGAACGTCACCCGGGACCCCCCGGAGCCTCCCCGGTCATGGCAGCCCCACCCACGCACCGGGGGGTCCCCGGGGATGTGACACCTCCCCCCCCAATCCCCGCCCGGAGCGTCCTTGTGGGGGTCACGCGTGTGCAGAGACCCCCGTGGGGGCACTGAGGGGGCGTGGGGGGAGGAGCCGGGGGTCGTGGGGCTGTGGGTGAGGGACTTTGGGGGGAGGGGCTGTGGGGTCTGTGGGGTGTGGGATTGTGGGTGAGGGGCTGTGGGTCCCGGCTCCGTGGGTCTGGGGGCTGTGGGAGCCTGGGACATGGGACCGTGGGTGGGTCCCGTGTCCGTGGGGTCTGTGGGGTCTGGGGACTGTGGGATGTGGGTTCGGGGTCCGTGGGGGGCGGGGTGGTGAGGGGTAGGACTGTGGGATTTGGGGTCCGTGTCTGTGGGGCCCGTGTCCGTGGGCTCTGGGGACTGTGGGGTCGTGTCCGTGGGGTCTTGGGACAGCGACATGTGGGACTGTGGGGTGGGAGTCCGTGGGGCCGTGTCCGTGGGGTCAGTGTCCGTGGGGCCGTGGAGTGTAGGACTGCAGGATTTGGAGTCCGTGGGTCAGTGTCCGTGGGGTCTGGGGACTGTGAGATGTGGGGCCGGGGGTCAGTGTCCGTGGGGTCTGTGGGGTGTGGGATGTGGGGCCGGGGGTCAGTGTCCGTGGGGTCAGTGTCCGTGGGGTCTGTGGGGTGTGGGGCTTTAGGGCCGGGGGTCAGTGTCCGTGGGGTCCGTGGGCTGTGGGATGTGGGCCCAGGGGTCAGTGTCCGTGGGGTCAGTGGGGTGTGGGATGTGGGCCCGCGGGTCAGTGTCCGTGGGTCAGTGTCCGTGGGGTCAGTGTCCAGGGGTCAGTGTCCGTGGGTCAGTGTCCGTGGGGTCTGGGGGATGGGGGGGCTGTGGGTCGATGATTTGGAGGGTTCATGTCCGTGGGTCACTGTGTCCCTGGGTCTGTGTGTCCGTGGGTTGGTCAGTTTGTCCGTGTGTCCGTGGGTCACTGTCTCCATGTGTCTGTGGGCCAGTGGGTCCTTGGGTCAGTGTCCGTGTGTCCGTGGGTCAGCTGGTCAGTGTGTCCATCCGTCCGTGTGTCCACCTGTCCGTGTGTCCATCCGTCCACCCGTCCGTGTGTCCACCTGTCCGTGTGTCCATCCGTCCACCCGTCCGTGTGTCCACCTGTCCATGTGTCCATCCGTCCATGTGTCCCTCTGTCTGCATGTCCATCTGTCCGTGTGTCCGTGTGTCCATGGGTCGCTTGGTCAGTGTGTCCATCTCTCTGTGTGTCCCTGTGTCCGTGTGTCCCTCTGTCCCTCTGTCCGTGTGTCCCTCTCTCCGTGTGTCCCTGTGTCGCTCTGTCCCTCTGTCCCTCTGTCGCTCTGTCCCTCTGTCCGTGTGTCCCTCTGTCGCTCTGTCCCTCTGTCCGTGTGTCCCTCTGTCCCTGTGTCCCTGTGTCCCTCTGTCGCTCTCTCCGTGGCTGCCCCACGCGCGGCCCTGTCCCCGCAGGGCCCGAGGCACAAAGAGCCTTTGTCCGCCCGGGGGGGGAGGGGGGGGCGAGTGACGGCGGGGCCGGGGCGACCGAGGGGGGAGGGGCGGGGCCAGGCAGGGGAGCCCGGGCCACTGCGGGGGGGGCTGGGCAACTGGGGACGACCCCCGGGCTAGTGACGGGGAGTCTTGGGCTAGTGCCGGGGGGGATTGGCTGATGGTGGGGGCCTGGGCTAATGAGGAGGGGGCTCTGGGCTAGTGCGGGGGCTGGGCTAGTGATGGGGGCTTTGGGCTAATGAGGAGGGGGCTCTGGGCTAGTGCGGGGGCTGGGCTAGTGATGGGGGCTCTGGGCTAGTGAAGGGGGCTCTGGGCTAATGAGGAGGGGGCTCTGGGCTAGTGGGGGGGCTGGGCTAATGATGGGGGCTCTGGGCTAGTGAAGGGGGCTCTGGGCTAATGAGGAGGGGGCTCTGGGCTAGTGACGGGGGCTCTGGGCTAATGAGGAGGGGGCTCTGGGCTAGTGAAGGGGGCTTTGGGCTAATGAGGAGCGGGCGACTCTGGCCTAGTGGGGGGGCGACTCTGGGCTAGCAATAGGGACCCTTGGGCTAGTGATGGGGAGGCCTGAGTTAGTGGGGGGGGGGCTGTGGGCTAGTGATGGGGGGCGTTGGGCGAGCGATGGGGACCCCTGGGCTAGTGAGGGGGAGGTGGGCTAATGACAGACACCCCCGGGCTAGTGATGGGGGCGGGGCTGGCTGGTGATGAGGGGCTGGGCTCGTGGGAGGGAGCCTGGGCTAGTGAGGGGGGGCCTGGGCTAGCCATGGGGGGGAACCTGAGCTGGGGGGACACTGGGCTAGTGCTGGAGACCTCTGGGCTAGTGATGGGGGGCCTGGGCTAGCCATGGGGGCATTGGGCTAGTGATGGGGAGCCCTGAGCTAGTGATGGGGGGAACCTGAGCTGGGGGGACGCTGGGCTAGTGCTGGAGACCTCTGGGCTAGTGATGGGGGGCCTGGGCTAATGATGGGGGGAGCCTGAGCCTGGGCTGGGGGGACAGTGGGCTAGTGCTGGAGACCCCTGGGCTAGTGATGGGGGGGGCCGAGCGGGGGGGTGGTGGGCTAGTGATTGGCACCCTCGGGCTAGTGGGGAGGGGGAGAAGAAGGGCTGACCCAGCGGGGCTGGGCTAGCGATGGGCACCCCCGGGCTAGTGCGGGCTCTGGGCTAATGGTGGGGACCCCCGGGCTAACGATGGGGTGGGAACTGAGCCCCGGGGGGCCCTTGGCTAGCGAGCGGCCCCTCCGGGCTAGTGATGGGCGAGCTGAGCCAGGGGGAGCTGGGCTAATTATGGCCCCCCCGGGCTAATGATGGGGCAGGAACTGAGCCCCGGGGGGGGCTGGGCTAGCGATGGGCACCCCCGGGCTAGTGCGGGGTCTGGGCTAATGAAGGAGACCCCCGGGCTAATGATGGGGGCGGAACTGAGCCGGGGGGGGTGGGGCGGGCTAATGACGAGCACCCCCGGGCTAATGATGGGGGTGGGCTGATCCGGGGGGCTGGGCTAGCGAACGGCAGCCCCGGGCTAGTGAGGGACCTGGGCTAACGAAGGAGACCCCCGGGCTAATGACAGGGGGGGGAGCAATGAAGGGGGGGCTAATTATGGCGGGGGGCTAATTATGGCGGGGGGGCTAATTATGGCGAGGGGGCTGTGCTGCTGCCGGGGGTGTAACCGAGCCCGGGGGGGAGGGGGGGCTGGGCTAGCGCTGGCCACCCCCGGGCTAGTGATGAGGGGGCGTGAGCCGGGGAGGGGCGGTGGTGGCCTAATGAGTGGCTAATGAAGGGGGGGTTAATTACCGGGGGCGGGGGGGCTGTGCTGATGCCGGGGGTGTATCCGAGCCCGCAGCGGGGGGGCTGGGCTAGCGCTGGCCACCCCCGGGCCAGTTGTCCGTGCCGGGGGGGTGCGGGGTGGGGGGGGGCGGCTCTCGGTATTTTTATCCGCGCGCCGCCGTTGCCGGGGAACCGGGCGGGGGGGGCGGGGGGGGCCCGGGCCGGAGCGCGGAGCGAGCGAGCGAGCGGGGCTGCGGCAGCGGTGAGAGGGGCGGGGGGCACGGGGGCACCGGGGGGGCTCGGGGGGGCTCCGGGGGGGCACCAGGGGTCTCCGTGGGGCTCCGGGGGGGGGCACCGGGTGGGCTCGGGGGGGCTCCGGGGGTCCCTGACACCCCCCTCGGAAAGCGGAGGAGCCCCCCCAAACCCGGGATGGGCAAGGGGGGGGCGGTGTCGCAGGGACCCCCCCGGGCACGCGCGTGTGTAAGGGACGGTGAGGGGGGGGTGGGGGTGGGCTCGTGACCCGGCTGCGCGTGCACGCGTGTGTGTGTCCACGCGTGTGCGTGTGTTCACATGTGTGTGACCCAGCTCCCTGCGCACACGCGTGTGACTCTGTGTGTATGAGTGTGCCAGGCCCAGCAAGGTGCACACGCATGTGTGTGTTCATTCGTGTGTTCACACATGACCCAGCTCCCTGCGCACACGCGTGTGACTCTGTGTGTGTGTGTGTCCTTGTGTAAGGCCCACTGGGGTGCACATGCATGTGTCAGCGCACACGTGTGTGTGCTCATTCGTGTGTCCACACATGACCCAGCTCCCTGCGCACACGCGTGTGACTCTGTGTGTGTGTGTGTCCTTGTGTAAGGCCCACTGGGGTGCACATGCGTCAGTGCACACGTGTGTGTGTGCTCATTTGTGTTCACACATGACCCAGCTCCCTGTGCACACGCGTGTGACTCTGTATGTGTGTGTGTGTCCTTGTGTAAGGCCCACTGGGGTGCACATGCGTCAGCGCACACGTGTGTGTGTGCTCATTTGTGTTCACACATGACCCAGCTTCTTGCGCACACGCGTGTCACTCTGTGTGCTTGTGCCAGGCCCAGCAAGATGCACACGCGTGTGTGTGCTCATTTGTGTGTTCAGACATGACCCAGCTCCCTGTGCACACACGTGTCACTCTGTGTGTGTGTCCTTGTGCAGGCCCAGCGGGTTCACACACACGTGTGTTCATTCGCATGTTCACATGTGTGACCCAGCTCCCTGTGCACACGTGTGTGACTATGTGTGTGTGTCCTTGTGCAGGCCCAGCGGGATGTGAACATGTGTGTTCATTCGCGTGTTCACATGTATGACCCAGCCCCCTGTGCACACGTGTGTGACTCTGTGTGTGTGTCCTTGTGCAGGCCCAGCAGGTTCACACATGTGTGTTCATTCGCGTGTTCACACGTGTGACCCAGCCCCCTGTGCACACACGTGTGACTCTGTGTGTGTGTCCTTGTGCAGGCCCAGCGGGCTCACACACGTGTGTTCATTCGCGTGTTCACACGTGTGACCCAGCTCCCAGTGCACACACATCTTGCTCCTCCCACTCCGCCCAGTTTGGGGTGACCCATGCCCTTCCCAGTCCCCCCAGTTTGGAGAAGTGATGGCACCATTCCCCCATCCCAGTCCTCCCAGTTTGGGCCTCCGTCTCTTCCCAGTCCCCCCAGTCTGGGGGGTCAATGGCACCATTCCCCTCCCAGTCCCCCCAGTTTGGAGTGACTCAAGTGCTTCCCAGTTCTCCCAGTTTGGATGGGGCCATGACCTTCCCAGTCCCCCCAGTTTGAGGTGTCAATGGCACCATTCCACTCCCAGTCCCCCCAGTTTGGGACCTCCATCTGCCCACTCCATCCCTCCCAGTCCCCCCAGTTTGGGACCTCCATCCCCCACTCCCCCCTCCCAGTCCCCCCAGTCTGGGGACCCCATCCCCCCACTCGCCCCTCCCAGTCCCCCCAGTCTGGGACCTCCATCCCCCACTCCCCCCTCCCAGTCTCCCCAGTCCCCCCAGTTCTCACCCCCCTGTCCCCCCGCAGCCGCCGCCGATGGCTCAGGACAACGCCGCCTTCTGCGGGGTCCCCGAGGGGGTCCCCGCGGGGGTCCCCGCCGAGGCCAAGCCCCCTCCCCCGCCCGCCCCCGCCCCCAAGCGCCGCCCGTGGGGGGCCGGGGGGGGCGCGGTGGCTCGGAAGCGCCAGCGCTACGTGGAGAAGGACGGCAAGTGCAACGTCCAGCACGGCAACGTGCGCGAGACCTACCGCTACCTGACCGACATCTTCACCACCCTGGTGGACCTCAAGTGGCGCTTCAGCCTCCTCATCTTCATCCTGGCCTACGCCCTCACCTGGCTCTTCTTCGGCCTCATCTGGTGGGTCATCGCCTACAGCCGCGGCGACCTGGAGCACCTGGGCGACCACAGCTGGACGCCGTGCGTCAACAACCTCAACGGCTTCGTGTCCGCCTTCCTGTTCTCCATCGAGACCGAGACCACCATCGGCTACGGCCACCGCGTCATCACAGACACGTGCCCCGAGGGCATCGTGCTGCTGCTGCTGCAGGCCATCCTGGGCTCCATGGTCAACGCCTTCATGGTGGGCTGCATGTTCGTCAAGATCTCGCAGCCCAACAAGCGCGCCGAGACCTTGGTGTTCTCCTCGCACGCCGTGGTCTCGCTGCGCGACGATCGCCTCTGCCTCATGTTCCGCGTGGGCGACCTGCGCGACTCGCACATCGTGGAGGCCTCCATCCGCGCCAAGCTCATCCAGTCCAAGCAGACGCAGGAGGGCGAGTTCATCCCGCTCGACCAGACCGACCTGAGCGTGGGCTTCGAGACCGGCGACGATCGGCTCTTCCTGGTGTCGCCGCTCATCATCAGCCACGAGATCGACGAGCGCAGCCCCTTCTGGGACGTGTCGCGGGGGCAGCTGGAGAGGGACGACTTCGAGATCGTCGTCATCCTCGAGGGCATGGTGGAGGCCACAGGTAATGGCGTGGCATTGTCTTCGCGGGGACATTGCGTCTCTGTGGGGACATCATCTCCGTGGGACACATCCATGGGGACACATCGTCTTCATGTGGACACATCCATGGAGACACATTGTCTTCGTGGGGACATCGCGTCTCTGTGGGGACATCATCTCCGTGGGACACGTTTGTGGGGACACATCGTCTTCGTGGGGACATCTCATCTCCGTGGGGGCATCATCTCTGTGGGACACATCCATGGGAACACCGACACATCGTCTTCTTGGGAGACATCATCTTCCCGGGACACATCATTTCCATGGGGACATCATCTTCATGTGGATATATCCAAGGGGACACATCGTCTCTGTGGGGACATCTCATCTCCGTGGGGACACAATCTTCTTGGGGACAAATCATCTCCATGGGACACATCATCTCCATGGGACACATCATCTTCTCGGGACACCTCATCTCCATGGGGACATCATCTTCATGTGGACATCCATGAGGACACATGGTCTCTGTGGGGACATCTCATCTCCGTGGGGACACATCATATTTGTGGTGACATCATCTCCATGAGACACATCCATGGGGACACATCATCTCCATGGGGACAAAATCTTCATGTGGACACATCCATGAGGACACATCGTCTCTGTGGGGACATCTCATCTCTGTGGGGACACAATCTTCTTGGGGACAAATCATCTCCACGGGACACATCATCTCCATGGGGACATCATCTCCATGGGGACATCATCTTCATGTGGACATCCATGGGGATGCTTTGTCTCCGTGGAGACATCTCATCTCTGTGAGGACATCATCTTCTTGGGACACATCCATGGGGACACATCATCTCCATGGGACACATCATCGTCATGTGGACACATCCATGGACACGCATTGTCTCCATGGGGACATCTCATCTCCGTGGGAACATCATCTTCTTGGGGACAAATCATCTCCACGGGACGCATCATCTCCATGGGGACACATCCATGGGGCATCATCTCCATGGGGCACATCATCTTCTTGGGACACCTCATCTCCATGGGGACATCATCTTCATGTGGACATCCATGGGGACGCATCGTCTCTGTGGGGACATCTCATCTCCGTGGGGACACATCATCTCGATAGGACACATCATCTTCTTGGGACACATCCATGGGGACACATCATCTCCATGGAGCACATCATCGTCATGTGGACACATCCATGGACACGCATTGTCTCCATGGGGACACATCCATGGGGACACCATCTTCTTGGGGACACCTCACCTCCATGGAATGCATCATCTCCATGGGGACACATCCATGGGGCACATCGTCTTTATGGGACACATCATCTCCATAGGGACACATCCATGGGGACACTGTCATGAGGATGCATCATCATCTTGGGGACATCTCAGCTCCATGGGAACACCTCATCTCCACTGGGGACACATCATGTCCATGGGATGCATCCATGGGGACACCTCCATGGGGACACATCATCTTCTTGGGGACATCTCATCTCTGTGGGGACATCATCTTCTTGGGACACATCATCTCGAGGGGGACACATTGTCTTCTTGGGGACACGTCCATGGGGACACATCACATCCATGGGGACACCTCATCTCCTTGGGGACACCACTGTGGGGACACATCACATTCATAGGGACACCACCATGGGGACAGACAACTTCCATGGGGACACATCCATGGGGACACGTCATCTCCATGTGGATAGATCCATGGGGACACATCACCTCTGTGGGACACATCTTGGGGACACACTATCTCCTTGGGGACACCGCCATGGGGACATCTCTACTGGGGGCTTCACAACCCCCCACCTGATTTGGGGTGCCCCACGCCCCGGAGCCTTCAAGGCCTAGGGTTCTCCACGCTCTGGGGGATTCAGGTATTGGGGTCCCCCATGCCCTGGGTGCAGGACAGACCCCCCGGGTGGGTTCAGGGTGCCCCATGACCTGGGGGTGTCACTTATTGGGGTGCCCACGACCTGGAGCCTTCAAGAATTGGGGTCCCCATGCCCTGAATGATTCAGTTTTAGGGTCCCCTGTGCCATGAGTGATTCAGGTATTGGGGTCACCCCTGCCGTGAACAATTCAGGTGTTGGGGTCACCCCTGCTCTGAACGATTCAGGTGTTGGGGTCACCCCTGCCCTGAGTGATTCAGGAACTGGGGTCCCCCCTGCCCTGAACGATTCAGTTTTGGGGTCCCCCGTTCCGGTAGTGATTCAGGTATTGGGGTCCCCTGTGCCCTGACTGATTCAAGTGTTGGAGTCACCTCTGCCCTGAGTGATTCAGGTATTGGGGTCCCCCTCACCCCTCCCATTTTGGGATCCCCCCTGACCCCCTTGCCCCCCAGGGATAACGTGCCAGGTGTGGAGCTCATATCTGGCAGATAAGGTGCTGTGGGGTCAGGGGGCTTCAGGTATTGGGGTCCCCCCTGCCCTGAACGATTCAGTTTTGGGGTCCCCCGTTCCGGGAGTGATTCAGTTATTGGGGTCCCCCATGCTGTGAGTGATTCAGGTATTGGGGTCACCTCTGCCCTGCATGATTCAATTTTGGGATCACCTCTGCCCTGAGTAGTTCAGGTATTGGGGTCACCTGTGCCCTGAATGATTCAGCTTTGGGGTCCCCCATGCCCTGAGTGGTTCAGGTGTTGGGGTCCCCCATGCCGTGAGTGATTCAGGTATTGAGGACCCCCCTGACCCCCGTGCCCCCCAGGGATGACGTGCCAGGCGTGCAGCTCGTACCTGGCGGATGAGGTGCTGTGGGCTCAGGGGGCTTCAGGTATTGGGGTCCCCCATGCCCTGAGTGATTCAGGTATAGGGGTGCCCCATGTTGTGAGTGATTAAGGTATTGGGGTCACCTCTGCCCTGCATGATTCAATTTTAGGATCACCTCTGCCCTGAGTGATTCAGGTATTGGGGTCCCCCCTGCCCTGAACGATTCAGTTTTGGGGTCCCCCGTTCCGGGAATGATTCAGGTGTTGGGATCCCCCTCACCCCTGCCATTTTGGGCCCCCCCTGACCCCTTCGCCCCCCAGGGATGACGTGCCAGGTGTGGAACTCATACCTGGCAGATAAGGTGCTGTGGGGTCAGGGGGCTTCAGGTATTGGGGTCCCCCCCTGCCCTGAACGATTCAGTTTTGGGGTCCCCCGTTCCGGGATTGATTCAGGTATTGGGGTGCCCCCTGCCCTGAACGATTCAGTTTTGGGGTCCCCCATTCCGGGAGTGATTCAGGTATGGGGGTCACCTCTGCCCTGAGCGATTCCATTTTGGGGTCAGCTCTGCCCTGAGCGATTCAGTTTTGGGGTCCCCCATGCTGTGAGTGGTTCAGGTATTGGGGTCACCTCTGCCCTGAATGATTCAGCTTTGGGGTCCCCCATGCCCTGAGTGATTCAGGTATTGGAATCACCTCTGCCCTGAATGATTCAGTTTTGGGGTCAACTCTGCCCTGAGTGGTTCAGGTATTGGGGTCCCCTATGCCTTGAGCGATTCAGTTTTGGGGTCCCCCATGCCCTGAGTGATTCAGGTATTGGTGTCCCCCGTGCTGTGGGTGATTCAGGTTTGGGGTCAACTCTGCCCTGAGTGGTTCAGGTATTGGTGTCCCCCGTTCCGGGAGTGATTCAGGTATTGGGGTCCCCCTCACCCCTCCCATTTTGGGATCCTCCCTGACCCCCTTGCCCCCCAGGGATGACATGCCAGGTGTGGAGCTCATACCTGGCAGATGAGGTGCTGTGGGGTCAGGGGGCTTCAGGTGTTGGGGTCCCCCATGCCAAGTGATTCAGGTATGGGGGTCACCTCTGCCCTGAGCGATTCAGTTATTGGGGTCCCCCATGCTGTGAGTGATTCAGGTATTGGGGTCGCCTCTGCCCTGAATGATTCAATTTTGGGATCACCTCTGCCCTGAGTAGTTCAGGTATTGGGGTCACCTCTGCCCTGAATGATTCAGCTTTGGGGTCCCCCATGCCCTGAGTGGTTCAGGTGTTGGAGTCCCCCGTGCCGTGAGTGATTCAGGTATTGAGGACCCCCCTGACCCCCGTGCCCCCCAGGGATGATGTGCCAGGCATGCAGCTCGTACCTGGTGGATGAGGTGCTGTGGGCTCAGGGGGCTTCAGGTATTGGGGTCCCCCTGCCCTGAACGATTCAGGTATTGGGGTCCCCCGTTCCGGGAGTGATTCAGGTATTGGGGTCCCCTGTGCCCTGACTGATTCAAGTGTTGGAGTCACCTCTGCCCTGAGTGATTCAGGTATTGGGGTCCCCCTCACCCCTCCCATTTTGGGATCTCCCCCGACCCCCGTGCCCCCCAGGGATGACGTGCCAGGTGTGGAGCTCATACCTGGCAGATAAGGTGCTGTGGGGTCAGGGGGCTTCAGGTATTGGGGTCCCCAATGCCAAGTGATTCAGGTATGGGGGTCACCTCTGCCCTGAGCGATTCAGTTATTGGTGTCCCCCATGCTGTGAGTGATTCAGGTATTGGGGTCACCTCTGCCCTGCATGATTCAATTTTGGGATCACCTCTGCCCTGAGTAGTTCAGGTATTGGGGTCACCTCTGCCCTGAACGATTCAGTTTTGGGGTCCCCCGTTCTGGGAGTGATTCAGGTATTGGGGTCCCCCATGCCTTGAGCGATTCAGGTTTGGGGTCAACTCTGCCCTGAGTGGTTCAGGTATTGGTGTCCCCCGTTCCGGGAGTGATTCAGGTATTGGGGTCCCACTCACCCCTCCCATTTTGGGCCCCCCCTGACCCCCTCGCCCCCCAGGGATGACGTGCCAGGTGTGGAACTCATACCTGGCAGATAAGGTGCTGTGGGGTCAGGGGGCTTCAGGTATTGGGGTCCCCCGTTCCGGGAGTGATTCGGGTATTGGGGTCCCCCTCACCCCTGCCATTTTGGGCCCCCCCTGACCCCCGTGCCCCCCAGGGATGACGTGCCAGGCGCGCAGCTCGTACCTGGCGGACGAGGTGCTCTGGGGTCAGGGGGCTTCAGGTATTGGGGTCCCCCATGCCCTGAACGATTCAGTTTTGGGGTCCCCCGTTCCGGGAGTGATTCAGGTGTTGGGGTCCCCCATGCCAAGTGATTCAGGTATGGGGGTCAGCTCTGCCCTGAGCGATTCAGTTATTGGGGTCCCCCTGCCCTGAACGATTCAGGTATTGGGGTCCCCCATGCCCTGAGTGATTCAGGTATTGGAATCACCTCTGCCCTGAATGATTCAGTTTTGGGGTCAACTCTGCCCTGAGTGGTTCAGGTATTGGTGTCCCCCGTGCCCTGAGTGATTCAGGTGTTGGGGTCCCCCTCACCCCTCCCATTTTGGGCCCCCCCTGACCCCCTCGCCCCCCAGGGATGACGTGCCAGGTGTGGAACTCATACCTGGCAGATGAGGTGCTGTGGGGTCAGGGGGCTTCAGGTATTGAGGTCCCCCGTTCCGGGAGTGATTCGGGTATTGGGGTCCCCCTCACCCCTGCCATTTTGGGCCCCCCCTGACCCCCGTGCCCCCCAGGGATGACGTGCCAGGCGCGCAGCTCGTACCTGGCGGACGAGGTGCTCTGGGGTCAGGGAGCTTCAGGTATTGGGGTCCTCCATGCCCTGAACGATTCAGTTTTGGGGTCCCCCGTTCCGGGAGTGATTCAGGTATTGGGGTCCCCCATGCCAAGTGATTCAGGTATGGGGGTCAGCTCTGCCCTGAGCGATTCAGTTATTGGGGTCCCCCTGCCCTGAACGATTCGGGTATTGGGGTCCCCCATGTTGTGAGTGATTAAGGTATTGGGGTCACCTCTGCCCTGCATGATTCAATTTAGGATCACCTCTGCCCTGAGTGATTCAGGTATTGGGGTCCCCCCTGCCCTGAACGATTCAGTTTTGGGGTCCCCCGTTCTGGGAGTGATTCAGGTATTGGGGTCCCCCTCACCCCTCCCATTTTGGGCCCCCCCTGACCCCCGTGCCCCCCAGGGATGACGTGCCAGGCGCGCAGCTCGTACCTGGCGGACGAGGTGCTCTGGGGTCAGGGGGCTTCAGGTAGTGGGGTCACCTCTGCCCTGAACGATTCAGTTTTGGGGTCCCCCGTTCCGGGAGTGATTCAGGTATTGGGGTCCCCCATGCCTTGAGCGATTCAGGTTTGGGGTCAACTCTGCCCTGAGTGGTTCAGGTATTGGTGTCCCCCGTGCCCTGAGTGATTCAGGTATTGGCGTCCCCCTCACCCCTCCCATTTTGGGCCCCCCCTGACCCCCTTGCCCCCCAGGGATGACGTGCCAGGTGTGGAACTCATACCTGGCAGATGAGGTGCTGTGGGCTCAGGGGGCTTCAGGTATTGGGGTCCCCCCTGCCCTGAACGATTCAGTTTTGGGATCCCCCGTTCCGGGAGTGATTCAGGTATTGGGGTCCCCCATGCCAAGTGATTCAGGTATGGGGGTCAGCTCTGCCCTGAACGATTCAGGTATTGGGGTCCCCCCTGCCCTGCATGATTCAATTTTAGGATCACCTCTGCCCTGAGTGATTCAGGTATTGGGGTCCCCCATGCCCTGAGTGATTCAGTTTTGGGGTCCCCCCGTGCCATGAGTGATTCAGGTATTGGGGTGCCCCCTGCCCTGAGTGATTCGGGTATTGGGGTCCCCTCACCCCTGTCATTTTGGGCCCCCCCTGCCCCCCTTGCCCCCAGGAATGACGTGCCAGGCGCGCAGCTCGTACCTGGCGGACGAGGTGCTCTGGGGTCACCGCTTCACGCCGCTGCTCAGCCTCGAGGAAGGTTTCTACGAGGTGGACTACGGCGGCTTCCACCACACCGTGCCCGTGCCCACCCCGGCCTGCAGCGCCCGCCAGCTCGCCGCCGCCGCCGCCCGCCGCGACGCCCACCTCTACTGGTCCATCCCCAGCCGCCTGGACGAGGCGGCGGCGGCGGGGGGCGAGGGGGACCCCGAGATGTCCCCCCGCGAGAGCAACGGCACCTTGGCCAGCCCCGAGTCGCGGTGATGCCGCCAAAAATCTGGGTGTATATAGTGAATATCCCCCCCCGTTATGGTGGCGGTGGTTTTGGGGTGACCCTGGGTTTGTGGGGTGTCTCTGGGCTCGGGGGACAAAGGGCACCCCAAAATCCCTTGGGAGAGGAGCAGGACCTTGGCCAGCCCCGAGTGTCAGGGTGATGCCGCCAAAAATCTGGGTGTATATAGTGAATATCCCCCCCCGTTATGGAGGTGGTGGTGGATTTGGGGTGTCCCTGGGCTCGGGGGACAAAGGGGACCCCAAAATCCCCCGGGAAAACAAGAGGACCTTGGCCAGCCCCGATTTGTGGTGATGCCGCTAAAATCTGGGTGTATATAGTGAATGTCCCCCCCGTTATGGAGGTGGTGGTGGATTTGGGGTGTCCTTGGCTCGGGGGACAAAGGGGACCCCAAAATCCCTTGGGAGAGGAGCAGGACCTTGCCCAGCCCCGAGTCACGGTGATGCCACCAAAATGTGGATGTATTTAATAAAAATCCCCCCGTGGTGGTGGTTTTGGGGTGCAGGTGGTGGCTTTGGGGTGTCCATGGTTTTGTGGGGTGTCTCTGGGCTCGGGGGGCTCTGGGGACCCCGAAATCCCCCGGGAAAACAAGAGGACCTTGGCCAGCCCCGAGTTACAGTGATGCCACCAAAACCTGGGTGTATATAGTGAATATCCCCCCGTTATGGTGGCCGTGGTTTTGGGGTGACCCTGGGTTTGTGGGGAGTCCCTGGGCTCGGGGGGCTCAGGGGACTCCGAAATCTCCCACAAGAACAACGGGACTTTGGCCAGCCCCGAGTCACGGTGATGCCACCAAAATGTGGATGTATTTAACAAAAATCCCCCCGTGGTGGTGGTTTTAGGGTGCAGGTGGTGGCTTTGGGGTGTCCATGGTTTTGTGGAGTGTCTCTGGGCTCGGGGGACAAAGGGGACCCCAAAATCCCTTGGGAGAGGAGCAGGACTTTGTCCAGCCCCGAGTAGCAGTGATGCCATCAAAAATCTGGGTGTATATAATAAAAATCCCCCCGTTGTAATGGTGGTGGTGGTTTTGAGGTGTCCTGGGCTCGGGGGACAAAGGGGACCCCAAAATCCCTTGGGAGAGGAGCAGGACTTTGGCCAGCCCCGAGTCGCGCTGATATCACCAAAATCTGGGTGTATATAGTGAATATCCCCCCGTTATGGTGGTGGTGGTGGATTTGGGGTGACCCTGGGTTTGTGGGGTGTCCCTGGGCTCGGGGGACAAAGGGGACCCCAAAATCCCCCGGGAAAACAAGAGGACTTTGGCGAGGCCCGAGTCATGGTGATGCCACCAAAATGTGGATGTATTTAATAAAAATCCCCCCGTGGTGGTGGTTTTGGGGTGCGGGTGGTGATTTTGGGGTGCAGGTGGTGTATTTGGGGTGTCTCTGGGTTTGGGGGGCGATGGGGACCCCGAAATCTGCCGGGAGACCAATGGGTCCTTGGCCAGCCCTGAGTCGCGGTGATGCCACCAAAATCTGGGTGTATACAATAAATATCCCCCCGTTATGGTGGTGGTGGTGGTTTTGGGGTGCGGGTGGTGGTTTTGGGGTGTCCTGGGCTCAGGGGGAAAAGGGGACCCTAAAATCTCTGGAGAGAGGAGCAGGACCTTGGCCAGCCCCGAGCCACAGCGATGCCATAAAATGTGGATCTATTTAATAAAAATTCCCCCATTCTGCTGGTGACGGTAATTTTGGGGTGCGGGTGGGGGATTTGGGGTGTCCCTGGGTTTGGGGACGATGGGGACCCCAAAATCCCTCAGGACCGCAGCGGGACCTTGGCCAGCCCCGAGCCACAGCGATGCCATAAAAATGTGGATCCATTTAATAAAAATCCCCCCATTCTGCTGGTGACGGTAATTTTGGGGTGCGGGTGGGGGATTTGGGGTGTCCCTGGGTTTGGGGCCTGGGGGGGACCAATCCAGCGGCTCCGCTGAAGAATTTGGGGTGAAATAGGAGTGGGCAGAGCCCCCTCACCCCCAATTCCTACAGGGGTGGCAGGCAGGGGTCAGTGCCAGCCCTTCAAGGACCCCCAGGGTGGGCAGGGTGTCCCCAAGGACATGGGGACACGGTGGGTAAGTGGGGGTCTCTCCAGGGACATGCGGACACGGTGGGTGAGTGGGGGTCTCCCCAAGGACATGGGGACACGGTGGGTGAGTGGGGGTCTCCCCAAGGACATGGGACCCCCGGGGTGGGCGGGAGGTGTGTCTCCAAGGTTTGTAAGGACCCCCAGGGAGGGCGGTGGGGTCCCGCAAGGATCTGGGACCCTCAGGAGGGGGGAGGGTCTCCAAGGACATGGGGGCTCCCAGGATGGGCGAGGGGCACAGAGACCCCCGTCACTGTCGCCCCTTCCCCAATGTCCCCATGGGGCCCCCTTAATTTGGGCGGGGGGTGTGGTGCTGGGGGATGCGGAGCCGAGAGGAGCCGATTAGAGACGATTAGAGCCGAGCGGAGCCGAGCGGAGCAAACGGAACCGAGCGGGGCCGAAAGAGGCCGAACGGAACCGAAAGCGGCCGAAAGAAGACGAGCCGAAGACGAGCGGAGCCGAGCGGAGCCGAGCGAAGCCGAGAGGAGCCGAGGCGAGGCTGAGCTGTGACGAAAGGAGCCGAGCGCAGCCGAGCGGAGCCGAGAGGAGCCGAGCGGAGCCGAGGCGAGGCTGAGCTGTGACGAGCGGAACCGAGAGGAGCCGAACGACTCCGGGCGGAGCCGAGCCGAGGTATGGACGAGCCGAACGGAGCCGGAGAGTGACGAACGGGGCCGATTTGGGCCGAGCAGAACCGAACGCAGCCGAGCGGGGCCGAGCTGGGGCTGAGCGCCACCAGCGCCCCGCCCACCCTCTGACCCCGCCCACCATCTGACCCCGCCCACCATCTGACCCCGCCCACCCTCTGACCCCGCCCCCGGCCCGTCGCGCTTGGGGGGTCTGGGGCACGGGGGCTGCCGCCCCCCAAAAAACAGAGACATGTGGGGCCACACGACTCCCACAGCCCCCCCGAGCTGCCACAGGCGTGTCCTGTGTGTGCACACGCGTGTTCTGGGCTGCACAAGCGTGTTCTGTGTTGCACACGCGTGTTCTGTATTGCACACGCGTGTCCTGTGTTGCACACGCGTGTTCTGTGTGTGCACACACGTGTGTTCTGAGTTGCACACGTGTGTCCTGTGTGTGCACACGCGTGTTCTGAGTTGCACACGCGTGTCCTGTGTTGCACACGTGTGTTCTGTGTGTGCACACACGCGTGTTCTGAGTTGCACACGTGTGTTCTGTGTCGCACACGTGTGTCCTGTATGTGCACACGCGTGTTCTGCGTTGCACACGCGTGTCGCCCCCCCTGCCGTGTCCTGTGTTGCACACGCGTGTCCTGTGCTTCACTCGCATGTTCTGCGTCACACATGCGTGTTCTGTATCGCACACGCGTGTCCTGTGTTGCACACGCGTGTTCTGTGTTGCACACGCGTGTTCTGTATTGCACACGCGTGTTCTGTGTGTGCACACGTGTGTTCTGTGTTGCACACGCGTGTTCTGTGTTGCACACGCGTGTCCTGTGTGTGCACAGGCGTGTCCTGTGCTGCACACGCGTGTTCTGTATTGCACACGCGTGTTCTGTGTGTGCACACGCATGTTCTGTATTGCACACGCGTGTCCTGTGTGTGCACACGTGTGTTCTGTGTTGCACACGCGTGTTCTGTGTTGCACACGTGTGTTCTGTGTTGCACACGCGTGTTCTGCGTTGCACACGCGTGTCACCCCCCTGCCGTGTCCTGTGTGTGCACACGCGTGTTTCTGTGTGCACAGGCGTGTCCTGTGTGTGCACACGCGTGTCCTGTGCTTCACACGCATGTTCTGCGTCACACATGCGTGTTCTGTATCGCACACGCGTGTCCTGTGTTGCACACGCGTGTTTTGGGTTGCACACGCGTGTCCTGTGGTGCACACGCGTGTCCTGTGTGTGCACACGCGTGTCCTGTGTTGCACACGCGTGTTCTGTGTGTGCACACGCGTGTCCTGTGTTGCACACGCGTGTCCTGTGTTGCACACGCATGTTCTGTGTTGCACACGTGTGTTCTGTGTTGCACACGCGTGTTCTGTGTGTGCACACGTGTGTCCTGTGTTGCACACGCGTGTCCTGTGTTGCACACGCGTGTCCTGTGTTGCACACGCATGTTCTGTGTTGCACACGTGTGTTCTGTGTTGCACACGCGTGTTCTGTGTGTGCACACGTGTGTCCTGTGTTGCACACGCGTGTCCTGTGTGTGCACACGCGTGTCCTGTGTTGCACACGCGTGTCCTGTGTTGCACACGCGTGTCCTGTGTTGCACACGTGTGTTCTGGGTTGCACACGCGTGTCCTGTGTGCACAGGCGTGTTGTGTGTGTTGCACACGTGTGTTCTGGGTTGCACACGCGTGTCGCCCCCCCGCCGTGTCCCCGTGTCCCCCCGGCTGTCACATTCCTGCCGCCCACGGGCAGCAGCTGCGCGGGGCGGGGGGCGGCGGGGCACGGGCAGGGGACTGGGGGGGACTGGGAGGGACTGGGAGCGACTGGGGGAACAGGGGAAGGGGGGGAGTGGAGGGACTGGGGGGGACTGGGAGGGACTGGGGGCGACTGGGAGGGGGCTGGGGGGGAGTGGAGGGACTGGGGGGGACTGGGAGGGACTGGGGGGGACTGGGGAAGGGGGGGAGTGGAGGGACTCGGGGGATTGGGAGGACTGGGGTGAGTGGGAGGACTGGGAGGGACTGGGAGCACTGGGGGGCACTGGGGGGACTGGAGTGAGTGGGAGTAGTGGGAGGACTGGAAGGAGTGGGGGGGACTGGGGAGTACTGGGGGTATTGGGATGGACTGGGACGACATGGGAGACTGGGATGGACTGGGGAGGACTGGAGGGACTGGGACGGGATGGCTGGAAGGTCTGGCTGAACTGGGAGCGACTGGGGGGGCTTGGGGGACTGCGAGGACTGGAGGGGTCCGAGGGGTGGGGGGGACTGGGCGGACTGGGGGGGGACTGGGAGGATTGGGGAGGACTGGGAGGGGCTGTGGGAAGGGGGGAGTGGGGGGGGCGTGGGCCGGTCCCCGGGTCCCCCGTGGGGACAGTCCCGGCACGTGGCCCCGGTCCCGCGTCATCGGTGTTTGTTCAGCTTGGGGGGCAGCGGGGGGGGACAGCGGGGGGGACAGCGGGGGACGGGGGGACATTGGGGGGACAGCGGGGGACGGGGGGACAGCGAGGGGACAGTGGGGGATGGGGGGACATGGGGGGACAGCGGGGGGACAACGGGGGGACAGCGAGGGGACAGTGGGGGATGGGGGAACATGGGGGGACAACGGGGGGGGCAAGGGGGGACAGCGGGGGGACAACGGGGGGACATTGGGGGGACAGTGGAGGATGGGGGGACATTGGGGGGACAGCGGGGAATAGGGGGACATTGGGGGGACATTGGGGGGACAGTGGAGGATGGGGGGACATTGGGGGGACAGCGGGGGACATTGGGGGGACAGCGGGGAATAGGGGGACATGGGGGGACAGCGGGGGGACAGTGGGGGATGGGGGGACAGCGGGGGACAACGGGGGGGACAAGGGGGACAGCGGGGGGACAACGGGGGGACAAGGGGGACAGCGGGGGATGGGGGGACAGCGGGGGACGGGGGGACATTGGGGGGACAGCGGGGGACAGCTGGGGAGCAGTGCGGGGACAGAAGGGGAACAATGGACAGAGGGGGACAACGAAGGGGAGGGGGGACAGCGGGGGGACAGTGGGGGACGGGGGGGACAGGGGCGACAAGGTGGGCGCAAGGGGGGGACAGAGTGGGACAGAGGGGGACAGAGGGGGGCAGAGGGGGGACAAGGAGGGACAGTGGAGGGACGAGGGGGATGAAAGGGGACAGTGGGGGACAAAGGGGTGGCACGACCAGGCTAACTGGCCATGGCTGGGATGGACTGGAGGCACTGGGGGAACTGGGACAGACAAGCGCTGGGAGAACTGGGATGAACTGGGCGGACTGGGATGGGCTGGGGGGGACTATGACAGACAGGCACTGGGAGAACTGGGATGTACTGGGACAGGCTGGGGGCACTGCAAGGACTGGGAGACTGGGACAGACAGACTGGAAAGACTGGGAGAGACTGGGATGGACCGGGAACACTGGGAGGACTGGGACAGACAGGCACTGGGAGTACTGGGAGTACTGGGAGGGACTGGGATGGACTGGGATGGACTGGAGGCACTGGAATGGACTGGAACATACTGGGGGCACTGAGGGGACTGGAGGGACTGGGACAGACTGGGGGCACTGGGATGGTCTGGAGGGACTGGGATGAGCCCGGGGGACTGGAATGGACTGGGGGCACTGGGAGGAATAGCACAGACTGGGGAAACTGGGGGGCAATGGGACAGACTGGGGGGACTGGAACGTGCTGGGGAAGATGGGCAGACTGGGCAGTACTGGGACAGACTGGGGGGGGCACTGGGGCAGACTGGGAGGTACTGGGGGTGGAGGTCTGGACTGAGGGGACTGGTCCAGACTGGGGGGTCTGGTCCGGACTGGGGAGACAGGTCTGGACTGGGGGGGACTGGTCCAGACTGGGGGGACTGGTCCAGACTGGGGGAACTGGTCCGGACTGGAGGGACTGGTCCGGACTGGAGGGACTGGTCCGGACTGGAGGGAATGGTCCAGACTGGGGGAACTGGTCCAGACTGGGGGAACTGGTCTGGACTGGGGGGACTGGTCTGGACCGAGGGGGGACTGGTCCAGACTGGGGGGACTGGTCCAGACTGGGGGAACTGGTCTGGACTGGGGGGACTGGTCTGGACCGGGGGGGGACTGGTCTGGACCGGGGGGGGGGGGGACTGGTCCAGACTGGGGAGACTGGGCTGGACCGTGGGGGGGACTGAGCTGCACTGGGAGGACTGGTCTGGACTGGGGGAACTGGTCCGAACTGGGGGGACTGGTCCAGACTGGGGGGACTGAGCTGCACTGGGCGTGCAGGGCGTGCCGGGGTCCATACTGGGGCGATACTGGGCGGCACTGGGAGGGCGCGGCCGGCGCAGGGGAGCGGAGCCGCGGGCTGGGGGAGCCGATAACTGGTGTCACTGGTGTCACTGGTGTCACTGGTGTCACTGGTGTCACTGGTGCGGGGCCCCAGGGCTGCCCCCCCCGCCCTTGAGCTGCCCTTGGCGGTTGCCATGGAGATAAAGCCGGGGCGGGGGGGGGGTACTGGGAGGGGACCTTGGCGCAGCACTGGGGACACTGGGGGGGGAGATGGGGGGGCACAGCCGGAGTTCGGGAATAACCGGAATTCGGGAATTCAGGAATAACCGGAATTCGGGAATTCAGGAATAACCGGAATTCGGGAATAACTGGAACTGGGGAATGACTGGAATTCGGGAATTCAGGAATAACCGGAATTCGGGAATTCAGGAATAACCAGAATTCGGGAATACAGGAATTCGGGAATTCGGGAATTCGGGAATTCAGGAATAACCGAAATTCGGAAATAAATGGAATTCGGGAATAACGAATTCGGGAATAAGTGGAATTGGGGAATAACTTCGATTTGGGAATTCGGGAATAACCAGAATTCGGGAATAACTGGAATTCGGGAATAACTGGAATTCAGAATAACTGAAATTCAGGAACAACTTCAGTTTGGGGAATTCGGGAATAACCGAATTCAGAATACTGGAATTCAGGAATAACTGAAATTCAGGAATAACTTCAATTTGGGAATTCGGGAATAACCAGAATTTGGGAATAACCGGAATTCGGGAATAAGGGGAATTCAGGAATAACCACAGCCCGGGAATAACTGGAGACCGGAACAACCCGACACCGGGAACAACCGGAGTTCGGGAATGAACAGCTCCAGGGAACAACCGGAGTTCGGGAATGAACAGGTCCAGGGAACAACCGGACACCGGGAACAGCCGCGTCCCCTGGAGCAGCTGCCATGGGCACAGTCAGATCTGGGAACAGGCGGATCCAGGGAACAGCCGGAGCCCGGGAACAGTCAGACCCCGGGAACAAACGTGTTCCCGGGATCAGCCTCTGTGGGCACAGCTGGATCCCGGGAACAGTCGGACATAGCCACAGTCGGTCCCCGGGAACAGCTGGATCCCGGAACAGCTGGATCCCAGGAGCAGTCAGACCCTGGGAATAGCTGGATCCCGGAACAGTCAGTGCCTGGGCACAACTGATCCCTGGGGACAGTCACAACGTGGGGACAGTCAGACCCTGGGGACAGTCAGACCCTGGGGACAGTCACAACGTGGGGACAGTCAGACCCTGGGGACAGTCAGACCCTGGGGACAGTCGGATCCTGGGATAACCGTGTCCCCAGGTACAGCCGGTCCTGGGGCACCGTTGATCCCTCAGGGACAGTCGATTCCCAGGCACAGCCCTTCCCAAGGAACTCTCAATTCCCAAGGAACACTTGATTCCCAGGGAACACATCGATTCCCAAGGAACAGTCGATTCCCAAAGAACACTCATTTCCCGAGGAACACTCGATTCCCAGGGAACACTCGATTCCCGGCACAGCCGTTCCCTGGGAACAGTCGGATCCTGGCACAGTCGGATCCTGGCACAGTCGGACCCCCAGGCCACCATCGATCCCCTGGGAACAGGCGATCCCTGGGAACAGGCGATCCCTGGGAACAGTTGGGTCCTGGCACAGTCGGATCCTGGCACAGCCGATCCCTGGGAACAGCCGATCCCTGGGAACGGTCGAGTCCTGGCACAGCCGATCCCTGGGCACAGTCGGATCCTGGCACAGTCGGACCCCCAGGCCACCATCGATCCCCTGGGAACAGCCGATCCCTGGGAACAGCCGATCCCTGGGAACAGTCGGGTCCTGGCACAGCACCCCTGGCACAGCACCCCTGGCACAGCCCCCCGCCGTTCACCCCCCCTTGCCCCCCCCGTGCCCCCCAACTCTCGGCCGTTCCCGCGCTAATTTTAGCCCCGGCCGCGTTCCGGGCCCTTCCCGGTGCCAGCGGGGTCAGACTGGAGCACTGGGCACGCACCAGTCTGGGGATCCCCCCCCACCCCAAAACCCCCCCCGGGGTCACCCCCTGCTCCGGCGGGGGGGGGCAGGGAGTGTCCGAACAGCCGCTCAGCCCCCACCCCCCCCCCCCAAAAATGAGCCGCCCCCCCTTACAGCTGCGCCGTGGGGGGTCCGGACGCGGGGGTCCCCCGGATTTGGGGGGGTCAGGAGGGGGTCACCCCCTCCCCCCGCACACCTGCGTTCCCAGCGCCCCCCTGGGACCCCCCAGCCGCCCGGGCCGGGGTTGGGGGCGGGGGGCGGGCTGGGGGCGGGGGGGGCCGGCCCGGGCGGGCTCGCTGGGGTTTTTCTCGGCGCTGTCGCCGCCCCCCCCCCAAAGTGTCCCGGGCTGGGAACGGCGACGGCAGCGCCATGGGCAGAGGGGGTGAGTAGGGGGCGGCCCGGGCGCCCACGCGGGGCACGGACCCACGCGGGGCACGGACCCACGCGGGGCACCCAAAAACCCCCCACGACCCGCCCCCCACCGCAGCCCACCCACCCGCGACCACCCCGCGCCCGCACCCGGCACCCCCCGCGAGCGGACCCCACCCACGCGGAGCTCCCCAAACCCACGCGGGAGACCCCAGACCCACGCGGGACACCCCAACCCACTCGGGACACCTCAAACCCACGCGGGGAGACCCCCAGAGACTCCCCCCCCCAACCGGTGCGACCCCCCCCCGCGCCGGACCTGCACCCCCTGCACGCGGGAAAGCCCCCCCGGGACGCCCCGCAGGGACCGACCCCACGCGTGACAACGGCCGGGACACCGCCGGGACACACAGAGCCCCCCCAGAGACCCCAGCGGGACCCCCACCCCGGACCCCCCCCCATCACCCACGCGCTGCCAGCCGCACCCTCCCCACGCGGGACCCCCGCCCCGGGACCCCCCACGCTGTCGCGGGGCACCCCCGTGGGGACACCCGCGCAGGTGGCACCGACCCACGCTGGACCCCCGCCCCCGGGACCCCCCCAGGACCCCCCGCGCGGGACACTCCCCGCGGGCGCTGTCCACGTCCCCAAATTGGGGTGTCGCACCCCCACATTGCCCCCCCAAAGCGCCCCCCGCGCCCCCCGACACGCGTGGGCGGCCGAGCCCCTTGAGGAGGGGGCTTTATTCGGGGGTGGGGGCCAGAGCCGCCCCCCCCGCGCTGCAAACCCAGCGCCCCGCGGCGGGACCCCCCCCATGTCCCTTCCGTGTCCCCCCCCATGTCCCCCCCTGTGTCCCCCCGTGTCTGCCGGTGTCCCCCCTGTGTCCCCGCTTGTCCCCCCCTGTCCCCCCCGTGTCTCCCGGTGTCCCCCCGTTTCCCCCCCTTGTCCCCCCATGTCACCCCTTGTCCCCCCATATCCCCCGTGTCCCCCTGGTGTCCCCGCTTGTCCCCCCTGTTCCCCCCCGTGTCCCCCCCGTGTCTCCCCATGTCCCCCCGGGTGTCCCCCTCATGTCCCCCCCTTGTCCCCCCCTGTCCCGGTGTCCCCCCGTATCCCCCCCATGTCCCCCGGTGTCCCCCCCTTGTCCCCTCCGTGTCTCCCCCTGTCTTCCCATGTCCCCCCCTGTCCCCCCGTGTCCCCCCTGTCCCCCCGGTGTCCCCCCTGTCCCGGTGTCCCCCCCGCGTGGCGCGGTGCCCGCGGCTGCCCCGAGTCCCTGTCGCCGTCCCCTGGCAACGCCCGCGGGGGGGCCCCGAGCGCCGCTGGCCCCGCGCCCACCCCCCCCGAGCCCCCCCCCCGCCGCTGGCACCGCCGCGACCCCCCCAGACCCAGGCCCCCCCAGGGTGGGGGACCCCGCAGGATGTGGGTGTGCCCCCCCCGGGTGTCCCCCTCCCCCCGCGGGTGTCCCCTTGGCACTGTCCCCAATGGGGGGGGGGACACACGCGCGACACCCGACACCCCCCCGCCCCCCCCCCCAACGCGGGGGGGTCCCTCAAGTGGGTTCCCCCCCCAAAGCGGAGCCACAATTGGGGTCTCCCCCGTTTGGGGGGGGGCAGGGGAACCCCCCGGGGCTGCCCCGAGGATTGGGGGGTGGGGGTGCCCCCCGTGCCCCCCCCGGTAACTCGAGCCCCCCCAGCCCCCCCCAGCCCCCCCCGGGCCCGGTGTTGGTTTTGGCTCCCGGAGCTTTTCCATGACATCGGCCCCCCCGCCCCCCCCGCAGGGCCACCGGGGGACCCCTGGGGACAGGGTGACAGTGCCACCCCCACGCGGAGAGGGAGGGCCCTGCTCCCACCCCCCCGGGACGCCCTGGGGGGGGCTCTTCCTCTTGTGGGGACCCCGCTGGGGTGACAGTGACCCCCCCGGTGACAGTGACACCGCATGGGTGTGGGGACACCCCCGTGGTGATAGTGACACCCCCATGGTGACAGTGGCACCCCATGGTGACAGTGACCCCCTCATGGTGACAGTGACCCCCCCATGGTGACAGTGACACCGCATGGGCGTGGGGACCCCCCCCGTGGTGATAGTGACACCCCATGCTGACAGTGACCCCCCCCCATGGTGACAGTGACTCCCAATGGTGACAGTGACACCGCATGGGTGTGGGGACCCCCCCATGGTGACAGCGACACCCCCATGGTGACAGTGACCCCCAATGGTGACAGTGACACCGCATGGGTGTGGGGACCCTCCCCGTGGTGACAGTGACCCCCCCCATGGTGACAGTGGCACCCCCATGGTGACAGTGACAACCCATGGGTTTGGGGACCCCCCCGTGGTGACAGTGACCCCCCCATGGTGGCAGTGACACACCAATGGTGACAGTGACACCCCCCAGCTACAGTGACCCCCCCGTGACCTTGGGGACACCCCTGTGACCATGGTGACCCCCGTGATGGTCCTGGGGGTCCCACAGGATCGTGGGGACCCCCCGTGGCCACAGTGACCCCCCATGGTGACAGTGCCACCACAGAGACCCCCCTGGCTCCGGACCCCCCCCATGGCCACAGTGACAGCCCTGTGACCGCAGGGACACCACCACCCAGCCCTGGGGACACCCCGCTAGACACAGTGACAGCCCTGTGGCCACAGTGACCCCTCCAGCCACAGTGACAGCCCCCCCCCCCAGCTCTGGGGACACCCCAGTGGCCATAGTGACATCCTGGGGACATCCCAGTGGCCACGGTGATTTCCTCCTATGACCAGTGTCCCCCCCCCCCATGACCACAGTGCCACCACAGTGACCACAGTGCCACCTCTGTCACCGCAGTGACCCCCTGCCCATGGCCACAAGAACTCTCCAATGACCACAGTGACCATCCACGGCCACAGTGACCCCTCAATGACCACAGTGACCATCGACGGCCACAATGACCATCCACGGCCACAGTGACCATCCACGGCCACAGTGACCATCCATGGCCACAGTGACCATCCACGGCCACAGTGACCAGCCATGGCCACAGTGACCCCTCAATGACCACAGTGACCCCCCATGGCCACAGTGACCAGCCATGGCCACAGTGACCATCCACGGCCACAGTGACCCCCCCCATGGCCACAGTGACCATCCACGGCCACAGTGACCCCCCCCATGGCCACAGTGACCATCCACGGCCACAGTGACCCCTCAATGACCACAGTGACCCCTGGTGACCACAGTGACCATCCATGGCCACAGTGACCCCCCATGGCCACAGTGACCCCCCATGGCCACAGTGAGCCCTCAATGACCACAGTGACCCCTGGTGACCACAGAGACCATCCACGGCCACAGTGAGCCCTCAATGACCACAGTGACCCCCCCATGGCCACAGTGACCATCCACGGCCACAATGACCATCCACGGCCACAGTGACCATCCACGGCCACAGTGACCCCCCCCATGGCCACAGTGACCATCCACGGCCACAGTGACCCCCCCCATGGCCACAGTGACCATCCACGGCCACAATGACCAGCCATGGCCACAGTGACCATCCACGACCACAGTGACCCCCCCATGGCCACAGTGACCCCTCAATGACCACAGTGCCACCTTGGTGACCACTGTGACCCCTGGTGGCCACAGTGACCCCCCCCATGACCACAATGGCCCTCCCATGAGTACAAGGACCCCCAGGTGACAACAATGACCCCCATGACTACAGTGCTACCCTGGTGACCACAGTGACCACCCCATGGCCACAATGCCACCACAGTGACCACAGTGACCCCTGGTGACCACAGTGACCCCTCAATGACCACAGTGACCCCTCAATGACCACTCCCCCCCCAGTGACCACAGTGACCCCTCAATGACCACAATGACCCCTCAATGACCACAATGTCACCCTGGTGACCACAGTGACCCCTCAATGACCACAGTGACCCCTCAATGACCACTCCCCCCCCAGTGACCACAGTGACCCCCCAATGACCACAGTGACCCCTCAATGACCACAGTGACCCCTGGTGACCACAGTGACCCCTCAATGACCACAGTGACCATCCACGGCCACAATGACCCCTCAATGACCACAGTGACCCTTCCATGACCACAGTGACCCCTCAGTGACCACAGTGACCCCTCAATGACCACAATGTCACCCTGGTGACCACAGTGACCCCCAATGACCACAGTGACCCCTCAATGACCACATACCCCCCCAGTGACCCCGCTGACCCCCCCCAGTGACCACAATGACCCCTCAATGACCACACTGACCCCTCAATGACCACAGTGCCACCCTGGTGACCACAATGACCCCTCAATGACCACAATGCCACCCTGGTGACCGCAATGACCCCTCAGTGACCACAGTGACCCCTCAGTGACCACAGTGCCACCCTGGTGACCACAATGTCACCCTGGTGACCACACTGACCCCTCAATGATCACAGTGCCACCCTCAGTGACCACAATGACCCCTCCATGACCACAGTGACCCCTCAATGACCACAATGCCACCCTGGTGACCACAATCCCCTGTCCTGTGACCCCTCAATGACCACAGTGACACCTCAATGACCACAGTGACCCCTCCATGACCACAGTGACCCCTCAATGACCACAGTGCCACCCTCAGTGACCACAATGACCCCTCAATGGCCACAGTGACCCCTCAATGACCACATTGACCCCTCAATGACCACAGTGACCCCTCAATGACCACAGTGACCCTCAGTGACCATAGTGACCCCTCAATGACAACAGTGCCACCCTCAGTGACCACAGTGACCCCTAATGACCACACTGCCACCCTGGTCACCACAATGCCACGCTGGTGACCACAATGACCCCCCAATGACCACAGTGCCACCCTCAGTGACCACAATGACCCCTCAGTGACCACAATGCCACCCTCAGTGACCACAGTGACACGCTGGTGACCACACTGACCCCTCAATGACCACACTGACCCCTCAATGACTACAGTGACCCCTCAGTGACCACAGTGACCCCTCAGTGACCACAGTGCCACCCTGGTGACCACAATGACACGCTGGTGACCACACTGACCCCTCAATGACCACACTGACCCCTCCATGACCACAGTGACCCCTCAGTGACCACACTGCCACCCTGGTCACCACAATGCCACGCTGGTGACCACACTGACCCCTCAATGACCACAGCGCCACCCTCAATGACCACAGCGCCACCCTGGTGACCACAATGACCCCTCAATGACCACAGTGCCACCCTCAGTGACCACAATGACCCCTCAATGACCACAGCGCCACCCTCAATGACCACAGTGCCACCCTCAGTGACCACAATGACCCCTCAATGACCCCCCCCCCCCAGTGACCCCGCTGACCCCGTGCCCCCCGCGGTGCCCCCCCCGCCCACGCCGCCCGGTGCCCGCCGCCCCCCCCGCGCCGACGATGCCGGTGGCCACGGTGACGCCGGTGCTGGCCGTGACCTCCGCGCCCATGGTAATGGCCCTGGCCCGGGGGTGGCGCGGGTGGCGCTCGGGGGGTCCCCTGCCCGCCGGGGGGGTCCCCGTGCCCACCGCGGCTGTCCCCCCAGACTGGCCGCGAGTACTCGCCCGCGGCCACCACGTCCGAGAATGGCGGAGGGAAGAGGAAGCAGAAGGAGAAGGAGCTGGACGAGCTCAAGAAGGAGGTGAACCTGGTGAGTGGGGACAGGGATGGGGACATGGGGACAGCGAGGGGACAGGGGACAGGACAGCGAGGGGACAGGGATGGGGACAGGGACAGGGATGGGGACAGGGACAGGACAGCGAGGGGACAGGGATGGGGACAGAGGGACATGGGGACAGGGGACATGGTTGGGGACAGGGATGGGACAGGGATGGGGACATGGGGACAGGGGACAGGGATGGGGATGGGGACAGGGGGACATGGGGACAGGGACAGTGGGACAGGGGGGACAAGGATGGGGACATGGGGACATGGGGACATGGGGACAGGGGGACAGGGGACATGGGGACGGGGGGACATGAAGGAAATAGGAGACATGGAGGACATGAGGGACATGGGGCCAGGGGGACATGGGGACAGCGATGGGGAGAGGGAGGACATGGGACAGGGACATGGGGACATGAGGGACATGAGGGACAGAGGGGCAGGGACAGGGGGATGCGAGGAGAGGGGGGACATGGGAGACATGGGGGAAAGGGACAAGGACAGGGGACACGGGGACAGGGGGGACATGGGGGGTGTGGGGGGAGTGGGGGTGGCAGCGAGGCTGGGGGTGAAGGGGACGTGGGTGACATGGGACCATGGGGACAGTGGTGATGGCATCCCAGCCGTGGGGACATGGGGCACATGGGGACAGTGGCCATGCCATCCCAGCCATGGGGACATGAGTGACATTGGTGATTAGGATGACATGGGCCCATGGGGACATGGGGGACATCAGGGACATTGGGGACATCGGGGACATAGGGGATGTGGGTGACCTGGGTCTTGGGGGTGACACGGGGGACACGGAACTGTGGGGACACTGACCATGCCATCCATTCATGGGGACACGGGTGACAGGGGTGACATGAGGGACATAGGTGACACAGGTGACGTGGGTGACACAGGTGACATGGGGAATATCGGGGACATGGGGGACATGGGGGACATGAGGGACATAGGACATGGGTCACATGGGGGACATGGGGGACATGGGGGACATGGGGGACACGGGTGACATGTGGCCATAGGGACAGTGGCAGTGCCATCCCCTCCATGGGGACACAGGTGACATGAAGGACATGGGGGACATGGGACCATGGGGACATGGGGCACGTGGGACCATGGGGACAGTGGCCATGCCACCCTGGCTGGGGGATGTGAGGGACATGGGACCGTGGGGACAGCGGCCGTGTCACCCCAGCTGAGGAGACGTGAGTGACATGGGTGACGTTGGGCTCTGGGGACAGCTGATGGTGTCACCCAAGCTGGGCGATGCAGGGACATGGGGCCATGGGGACATGCCACCCTGCTGGGGTGACACGGGGTCATGGGGACAGCTGGCCGTGCCACACAGCCGGGGTGACACAGTGACATGGGTGACATGGGGACAGCTGGGGGACATGGGTGACACGGGGCCATGGGGACATGCCACCCACCGGGGTGACACAGTGACATGGGTGACACGGGGCTGAGGGGACAGTGGCCATGCCACCCTGGCTGGGGTGACAGAGGTAGCATGGGTGACAAGGGGACAGCCGGGCATTCCCTCTGGCTGTGGTGACACGAGTGACAGGGGACCGTGGGGATGGCTGGGCCTCCCCCCTGGCCATGGGGACACGGTGACAGGGGTGACGTTTGTCCCTCAGGATGACCACAAACTGTCCCTGGATGAGCTGGGCAGGAAGTACCAGGTGGACCTGTCCCGGGTGAGTTGTCCCCGTGTCCCTGTGTCCCTGTGTTCCCGTGTCCCTGTGTCCCCGTGTCCCTGTGTCCCTGTGTTCCCGTGTCCCTGTGTCCCTGTGTCCCCGTGTCCCCGTGTCCCCCTGTCCCCACGTCCCTGTGTCCCCGTGTCCCCTTGTCCCTGTGTCCCCGAGTCCCTGTGTCCCTGTGTCCCTGTGTCCCTATACCCCCAATGTTTGTGTCCCCCTTGTCCCCTGTCCCCATATTCCAGTGTCCCCAAATCCGCGTGTCCCTGTGTCCCCAATTCCTTGTGTTCCTGTGTCCTCTCCCTGTACTGCTGTCCCCATGTCCCTGTGTCCTCCTGTCCCCCTGTCCCCATGTCCCCCTGTCCCCATATCCCCCTGTCCCCCTGTCCCCATGTCCCCCTGGATCCCCCTGTGTCCCCATGTCCTCCTGTCCCCACGTCCCTGTGTCCTCCTGTCCCCCTGTCCCCACGTCCCCCTGTCCCTCCTGTCCCCACGGGTCACACTCAGCTGTGTTCCCTGTCCCTTCTTGTCCTCATGGGTGACCCTTGGCCACGTCCCCACCACCCATGGGGTGCCCTGGCCACACCCCCTTGTCCCCAGTGTCCCCTGCCCATGTCCCCCATCACCCCATGTCCCCAAGGGTGTCCCTGGCCATGTCCCCACGCCCCCCATGCCCCCACGGGTGTCCCTGGCCATGCCCCCATGTCCCCAAATGTCCCCTGCCCATTCCCCCCATCACCCTCCATGTCCCCAGTGTCCCCTACCCATGACCCCCATCACCCCATGTCCCCAAGGGTGTCCCTGGCCATGCCCCCATGTCCCCAGTGTCCCCTGGCCATGCCCCCATCACCCCCCCATGTCCCCAAGGGTGTCCCCATCACCCCCCATGTCCCCCATCAGCCCCCATGTCCCCAGGGGTGCCCCTGGTCATGTCCCCATGTCCTCAAGGGTCCCCTGCCCATTCCCCCCATCACCCCCCGTGTCCCCAAGGGTGTCCCTGCCCATGCCCCCCATCACCCCCCATGTCCCCAAGGGTCCCCTGCCCATGTCCCCCATCAGCCCCCATGTCCCCACGGGTGCCCCGGCCATGTCCCCATGTCCCCAAATGTCCCCTGCCCTGCCCCCATCACCCCCCATGTCCCCAAGGGTCCCCTGCCCATTCCCCCCATCAGCCCCCCACGTCCCCAGGGGTGTCCCTGGCCATGTCCCCACGCCCCCCACGCCCCCATGACCCCGCGGTGTCCCCGTGTCCCCGCAGGGCCTGACGAACGCGCGCGCGGCCGAGATCCTGGTGCAGGACGGCCCCAACGCGCTGACCCCGCCGCCCACGACCCCCGAGTGGGTGAAGTTCTGCCGCCAGCTCTTCGGGGGCTTCTCCATCCTGCTCTGGATCGGCGCCATCCTCTGCTTCCTGGCCTACGGCATCCAGGCCGCCATGGAGGACGAGCCCGCCAACGACAACGTGAGGGACACGGGACACGGGACACGGGACACGGGACACGGGACACGGGGACACGGGGGGGTGAGAGGGACAGGGGTGTCACAGGGACACGGGGGACACAGGGACATGGGGACATGGGGGACACGGGGACACTGGGACACGGGGGTGTCAGAGGGACAGGGGCGTCACAGGGGCACAGGGACATGGGGGACACCAGGGTGTCAGAGGGACAGGGGTATCACAGGGACATGGGGGGCATGGGGGGCATGGGGGTGTCAGAGGGACAGAGGTGTCACAGGGACACAGGGACATGGGGACACGGCGACACAGGGACACGGGGACATGGGGGCATGGGGGTGTCAGAGGGACAGGGCATCACAGGGACACAGGGGACACAGGGACATGGGGACACGGGGACATGGGGGGCATGGGGCCATGGGGGTGTGAGAGGGACAGGGGTGTCACAGGGACACTGGGGACACGGGGACATGGGGGTGTCAGAGGGACAGGGCATCACAGGGACACGGGGACACGGGGGGGCATGGGGGTGTCAGAGGGACAGGGGCATTGCAGGGACACAGGGACACGGGACACGGGGGTGTCAGAGGGACAGGGGCGACACAGGGACACAGGGGACACGGGGGACACGGGGGACATGGGGGACATGGGGGGCACAGGCAGTGAGTGGGACAGGGGCACCATGGGGACACAGGAGACACTTTGGGGGCACGGGTGCCATGGGACAGGGCCATCGAGGGGCACAGGGACATCGTGGGGGACACTGCGGGCACGGGGGGCACAGACAGAGGGGACAGGGACATCGAGGGGCACAGGGACATCGTGGGGGCGTGGGGGGGCACCGGTATTGGGGTGTGACAGGGGCATCATGGGGACAATGACACTGGGGGGGCACAGTTACCCCTGGGGACAGTGACACTGGGGTGGCACATGCACCCTGGGGACAGTGACACTGGGGGTGGCACAGTGACACTGGGGGGGCACAGTTACCCTGGGGACAGTGACACTGGGGTGGCACATGCACCCTGGGGACAGTGACACTGGGGGTGGCACAGTGACACTGGGGGGGCACAGTTACCCTGGGGACAGTGACACTGGGGTGGCACATGCACCCTGGGGACAGTGACACTGGGGTGGCACAGTGACACTGGGGGGGCAGTTACCCTGGGGACAGTGACACTGGGGTGACACACTTACCCTGGGGACAGTCACACTGGGGGTGGCACAGTGACACTGGGGGGGCAGTTACCCTGGGGACAGTGACACTGGGGTGGCACACTTACCCTGGGGACAGTCACACTGGGGGGGCACAGGCACTCTGGGGACAGTGACACTGAGGGTGGCACAGTTACCCTGAGGACAGTGACACTGGGGGTGGCACATGCACCCTGGGGACAGTCACACTGGGGTGGCACAGTTACCCTGGGGACAGTGACACTGGTGGCACAGCATGGTGTCCCCTTGTCCCCTCCCCACGCCGTGCCAGCTCCCAGCCGTGGCTGTGGGGGTGTCACACCCCCCTGGCTGGCACGAGGTGTCCCCTCCCTGTCAGCCCTCCCCGGGGGTGTCGCGGTGTCCCCCCGGTGTCACAATGTCCCCCCAGTGTCGCGGTGTCCCCCCGGTGTCACAGTGTCCCTCCGGTGTCACGGTGCCACCCCCGTGCTGAGGTGTCCCCTCCCTGTCACCCCACCCCGGGGGTGTCGCGGTGCCCCCCGTGCTGAGGTATCCCCCCCGGTGTCACGGTGTCCCCGCCGGTGTCACGGTGTCCCCCCTGGTCTCATGGTGTCCCCGCTGGTGTCGCAGTGTCCCCCTGGTGTCACAATGCCCCCCCCGGGGGTGTCGCGGTGCCCCCCCGGTGCTGAGGTGTCATCTCCCTGTCACCCCACCCTGGGGGTGTCGCGGTGTCCCCCCCGGTGTCGCGGTGTCCCCCTGGTGTCACGGTGCCCCCTCCGGTGTCACAGTGTCCCTCCCGGTGTCACAATGTCCCCCCGGTGTCACGGTGTCCCCTCGGTGTCGCGGTGTCCCCCGGGGCTGAGGTGTCCCCCCGGTGTCACGGTGTCCCCTCGGTGTCACGGTGTCCCCCCTGGTGTCGCAGTGTCCCCCCGGGGCTGTCACAATGTCCCCCCGGTGTCACGCTGTCCCCCCGGTGTCACGGTGTCCCTCCTGGTGTCGCGGTGCCCCCCGTGCTGAGGTGTCCCCGGGTGTCGCGGGTGTCCCCCCGGGGGTGTCACAATGTCCCCCCGGTGTCGCGGTGTCCCCCCGGGGGTGTCACAATGTCCCCCCGGTGTCGCACTGTCCCCCCGGGGGTGTCGCGGTACCCCCCGTGCTGAGGTGTCCCCCGGTGTCACAATGTCCCCCCGGTGTCACGGTGTCCCTCCGGTGTCGCGGTGTCCCCCGTGCTGAGGTGTCCCCCGGGTGTCGCGCTGTCCCCCCGGGGGTGTCACGGTGCCCCCCCGGGGGTGTCGCGGTGCCCCCCGTGCTGAGGTGTCCCCCCGGTGTCGCGGTGCCCCCCCGGGGGTGTCGCGCTGTCCCCCCGGGGGTGTCACAATGTCCCCCCCGGTGTCGCGCTGTCCCCCGGGGGTGTCGCGGTGTCCCCCCGGGGCTGAGGTGTCCCCCCGGTGGCAGCTGTACCTGGGGCGTGGTGCTGGCCGCCGTTGTCATTGTCACCGGCTGCTTCTCCTACTACCAAGAGGCCAAGAGCTCCAAGATCATGGACTCCTTCAAGAACATGGTGCCCCAGGTGGGCCGGGGGCTCCGGGGGTCCTGGGGGGCTCCGGGGGGTCCTGGGGCGTCCTGGAGGGTCCTGGGGGGGTCCTGGAGGGGTTCTGGAGGGGTTCTGGGGGTTCCTGGGGGAGTTCCCGGGGGTCCAGGGGAGTCCTGGAGGGTTCCCAGGGGAGTTCCCGGGGGTCCTGGGGGGTCATGGGGGGGTCCTGGGGGGGTCCTGGAGGGGGTTCTGGGGATGTTCCCGAGGGTCCTGGGGGGTCTTGGGGGGTTCCGGGGGGGGTTCTGGGGTTCCTGGGGGTTCTGGGGAGTTCCCGGGGGTCCTGGGGGACTCCGCGGGGTTCTGGGGGTTCCGAGGGGTTCCAGGGGAGTTCCTGGGGGGATTCTGGGGGGGTTCTGGGGGTCCTGGGGGGTTCTGGGGAGTTCCCGGGGGTCCTGGGGGTTCCTGGGGGGTTCCGAGGGGGTTCTGGGGGGTTCCTGAGGGGGTTCTGGGGGAGTTCTGGGGGTCTTGGGGGGGCTCCGGGGGGTTTCTGGGTGTCCTGGGGGGTTCCGGGGGTTCCTGGGGGGGGTCCAGTGGGGTTCCGGGGTTTCTGGGGGTCCTGGGGGGTTCCGGGGGGTCCTGGGGGGGTTCCTGGGGGTTCCAGGGCGTTCTGTGCCCCCCCCAGCAAGCGCTGGTGATCCGCGAGGGAGAGAAGATCCAAATCAACGCCGAGAACGTCGTGGTTGGGGACCTGGTGGAGGTGAAGGGAGGGGACAGAGTGCCCGCGGACATGAGGATCATCTCCTCCCACGGCTGCAAGGTGGGCACGGAGGGGACACTGGGGACACTGGGGGACACTGGGGACACTGGGGACATTGGGACATTAGAGACATTGGGGACACTGAGGGACACTGGGGACATTGGGGACATTAGGGACACTGGGGACATAGGGACACTGGAGACACTGGGGACATTGGGGACATTGGGGACACTGGGGACATTGGGACATTAGAGACATTGGGGACACTGAGGGACATTGGGGACATTGGGGGCATTGGGACATTAGGGACATTGGGGACACTGGGTGGGGACAGAGTGCCCGCGGACATGAGGATCATCTCCTCCCACGGCTGCAAGGTGGGCACGGAGGGCACTGGGGACACTGGGGACATTGGGGACGCTGGGGACATTGGGGACATTGGGACACTGGGGACACTGGGTGGGGACAGGGTGCCCACAGACATCTCCTCCCACTGGGGACACAAAGGGGACATTGGGGTGGGCAGCGGGTGGACATCGGAATGGGCACAGGGTGGGCAGCAGGCCTGGCTGCTGTGGGGACAACAGCGCTGTCCCCAGCCCTGGTGACCCTGGCGGTGCCAGCAGTGCCCGAACACACCTGTGCCACCTTCCCCCCACACCTCCCCAACCCCACCCATGTCCCCATTGTCCCCAAATCGCCCAATCCCACCCATTCCAACCCAACCCAATCCGACCCGATCCGATCCAATCCAACCCAATCCAATCCAATCCGATCCGATCCAACCCAACCCAACCCAACCCAATCCAATCCAACCCAACCCCACCCATACCCCCAAATCCCCCCAAATCCCCCCAATCCCACCCATTCCAACCCAATCCCCCCGATCCCCCAAACCCACCCATATCCCCATTTCCCCCCAATCCCCCCAGTCCCACCCAATCCCACCCATACCCCCAATTCTCCCCCAATCCCACCCTCTTCCCACCCCTACCCACCCCCACCCACCCATATCCCCCCAAATGCCCCCAAATCCCACCCATTCCAACCCAATCCAACCCATACCCCTCATTCCCACCCATATCCTCCATATCCCAAATTCCCCCAAATTCCCCCAAATCCCCCCATTCCCACCCCTGCTCCCCCATTCCAATCCAACCCCACCCCTACCCACCCAATCCCCCCCAATCCCGCCCATATCCCCCCACTCCCTCCTTTTCCCACCCACCCACATTCTCCCAATTCCCCTAATTCCCCCCAAATTCCCCGAATTCCTCCCACATTCCCACCCCTGCCCCCCATTCCTATCCCTACCCACCCATTCCAACCCAATCCCACCCATATCCCCCATTCCCACCCCTACCCCCCATATCCCAAATTCCCCCAAATCCCCTCCATTCCCACCCCACCCCCCATTCCTATTCCAACCCAACCCCACCCATATCCCACCCAATCCCCCCCAATCCCGCCCATATCCCCCCCATTCCCCCCTTTTCCCACCCACCCACATTCTCCCAATTCCCCTAATTCCCCCCAAATTCCCCGAATTCCTCCCACATTCCCACCCATACCCCCCATATCCCAAATTCCCCCCATTCCCACCCCACCCCCCATTCCTATTCCAACCCAACCCCACCCATATCCCACCCCTACTCCCATTTCCCCCAAATCCCCTCATTCCCACCCCTGCCCACCCATTCCACCCCAACCCCATCCCTGCCCACCCAATCCCCCCCAATCCCGCCCATATCCCCCTTCATTCCCTCCTTTTCCCACCCACCCACATTCTCCCAATTCCCCTAATTCCCCCCAAATTCCGCGAATTCCTCCCACATTCCCACCCTTACCCCCATATCCCAAATTCCCCCAAATCCCACCCAATCCCACCCATATCCCACCCCTACCCCCATTCCCACCCATATCCCCAATTCCCCCCCAAATCCCCCCATTCCCATCCCTACTCACCCATTCCAACCCAACCCCACCCTTATCCCAAATTCCCCCAAATCCCCTCCATTCCCACCCCACCCCCCATTCCAATCCAATCCCACCCCCACCCATATCCCCATTTCCCCCAAATCCCCTCATTCCCACTCCTACCCACCCATTCCAACCCAACCCCACCCCTACCCACCCAATCCCCCCCAATCCCGCCCATATCCCCCCCATTCCCCCCTTTCCCACCCACCCACATTCTCCCAATTCCCCTAATTCCCCCCAAATTCCCCGAATTCCTCCCACATTCCCACCCATACCCCCCATATCCCAAATTCCCCCCATTCCCACCCTTACCCCCCACTCCTATTCCAACCCATTCCCACCCATATCCAACCCATATCCCCATTTCCCCCAAATCCCCTCATTCCCACCCCTGCCCACCGATTCCCACCCATACCCCCCATATCCCCATTTCCCCCCCAGTTCCCTCCATTCCCACCCCTACCCCCCATTCCAACCCAATCCAACCCCTACCCACCCATTTCCCCATTCCCACCCATATCCCCCATATCCCAAATTCCCCCAAATCCCCCCCATTCCCACCCCTACCCACCCATATCCCCCCATTCCCCCCGTTTCCCACCCACCCACTTTCTCCCAATTCCCCTAATTCCCCTAACTCCCCCCAAATTCCCCGAATTCCTCCCACATTCCCACCCCTACCCCCCATTCCTATCCCTACCCACACATTCCAACCCAACCCTACCCATATCCCCCATTCCCACCCATATCCCAAATTCCCCCAAATCCCCTCATTCCCACCCCTACCCACCCATATCCCACCCATATCCCCCCATTCCCCCCGTTTCCCACCCACCCACATTCTCCCAATTCCCCTAATTCTCCCCAAATTCCCCAAATTCCTCCCACATTCCCACCCCTACCCCCATATCCCAAATTCCCCCAAATTCCCCCCATTCCTACCCCATCCCCCATTCCTATTCCAACCCATTCCCACCCATATCCCAAATCCCCCCAAATCCCCCCCAAATCCCCCAAATTCTCCCAATTCCCCCGTGTCACCCGTGTCCCCCGTGTCCCCCCAGGTGGACAACTCGTCGCTGACCGGAGAGTCGGAGCCGCAGACGCGCTCCCCGGAGTTCACGCACGAGAACCCCCTGGAGACACGCAACATCTGCTTCTTCTCCACCAACTGCGTGGAAGGTGTGTCCCCATCGTCCCCTCCCTGCCCCCGGGGTGTTTGTCACCCTCACTGTCCCCTCCCCAGTCCCAAGGTGTCCGAGGTCTCTTTGTCACCCTTATTGTCCCCTCCCTTGTCACCCTCACTGTCCCCTCCCTGCTCCTGAGGTGCTCTGTCACCCTCAGTGTCCCCTCCCTGCTCCTGCGGTGTCCCAGGGCACTTTGTCACCCTCATTGTCACCCTCCCTGGTCCTGAGATGTCCATGGTCTCTTTGTCACCCTCACTGTCCCCTCCGTGCTCCCGGGGTGTTTGTCACCCTCAGTGTCCCCTCCTAGCTCCCGGGGTGTCCGAGGACACTTTGTCACCCTCACTGTCCCCTTCCCTGCTCCTGGAGTGCTTTGTCCCCCTCACTGTCCCCCCTCAACCCCGGCGGTGTCCGAGGGCGCTCTGTCCCCCTCATTGTCCCCTCCCTTGTCCCCCTCACTGTCCCCTCCCTGCTCCTGGGGTGTCCCAGAGCACTTTGTCACCCTCACTGTCCCCCCTCAACCCCAGGCTGTCCGAGGGCACTCTGTCCCCCTCACTGTCCCCTCCCTGCTCCCGGGGTGTCCGAGGGCACTCTGTCCCCTCATTGTCACCCTCCCTAGTCCTGAGATGTCCATGGTCTCTTTGTCACCCTCACTGTCCCCCCTCAACCCTGGGGTGTCCGAGGGCACTCTGTCACCCTCACTGTCCCCTCCCAGCTCCCGGGGTGTCCCAGGGCGCTTTGTCCCTCTCATTGTCCCCCTTTGTCACCCTCATTGTCCCCTCCCCAGTCCCAGGGTGTCTGAGGTCTCTGTCACTCCCATCATCCCCTCACTGCTCCCGGGGTGTCCCAGAGCACTTTGTCCCCCTCATTGTCCCCCTTTGTCCCCCTCATTGTCCCCCCTCAACCCTGGCGTGTCCGAGGGTACTCTGTCCCCCTCATTGTCACTCTCATGCTCCTGGGATGTCCGACAGCACTTTGTCCCCTTCATTGTCCCCCTTTGTCACCCTCACTGTCCCCCCCCAACCCCAGCGTGTCCGAGGGCGCTCTGTCCCTGTCATTGTCCCCCCTCAACCCCGGGGTGTCCGAGGGCACTTTGTCCCCCTCATTGTCCCCTTTTGTCACCTTCACTGTCCCCCCTCAACCCTGGGCTGTCCGAGGGCACTCTGTCCCCCTCATTGTCCCCCTTTGTCACCCTCACTGTCCCCCTTTGTCCCCCTCATTGTCCCCCTTTGTCCCCCTCACTGTCCCCCCCTCAACCCTGGCGTGTCCAAGGGCACTCTGTCCCCCTCACTGTCCCCCTTTGTCCCCCTCACTGTCCCCCTTTGTCCCCCTCACTGTCCCCCCTGCTCCCGGGCTGTCTGAGGGTGCTCCGTCCCCCTCACTGTCCCCCTTTGTCACCCTCACTGTCCCCCCCTCAACCCTGGCGTGTCCAAGGGCACTCTGTCCCCCTCACTGTCCCCCTTTGTCCCCCTCATTGTCCCCCTTTGTCCCACTCACTGTCCCCCCTGCTCCCGGGCTGTCCGAGGGTGCTCTGTCCCCCTCACTGTCCCCCTTTGTCACCCTCACTGTCCCCCCTCAACCCCGGCATGTCCGAGAGCACTTTGTCACCCTCACTGTCCCCCTTTGTCCCCCTCACTGTCCCCCCTGCTCCCGGGCTGTCCCAGGGCACTCTGTCCCCTCACCGCCGCCCCGGTGTCACCGCAGGCACGGCGCGTGGCATTGTCATCTCGACGGGTGACCGCACGGTGATGGGGCGCATCGCCTCGCTGGCCTCGGGGCTGGAGGTGGGGCGCACGCCCATCGCCATGGAGATCGAGCACTTCATCCGCCTCATCACCGGCGTGGCCGTGTTCCTCGGCCTCTCCTTCTTCATCCTCTCGCTCATCCTGGGCTACACCTGGCTCGAGGCCGTCATCTTCCTCATCGGCATCATCGTGGCCAACGTGCCCGAGGGGCTGCTGGCCACCGTGACTGTGAGTACTGGGGCTACTGGGAACACGGGAGGGACTGGGATGGCACTGGGATGGCACTGGGGAGCACTGGGAGGCACTGGGAGAGCATTATGGGGGACTACACCATCATCTTCCTCATCGGCATCATCGTGGCCAACGTGCCCGAGGGGCTGCTGGCCACCGTGACGGTGAGCGCTGGGGGCACTGGGAGGGACTGGGATGGACTGGGAGAGCACTGGGAGGGCACTGGGAGAGCAATGAGAGCATTATGGGAGGCTACACCATCATCTTCCTCATCGGCATCATCGTGGCCAACGTGCCCGAGGGGCTGCTGGCCACCGTGACTGTGAGTGCTGGGGGCACTGGGGACACTGGGAGCCACTGGGATGGGATATAGAGCAATGGGAGGCTGCACCATCATCTTCCTCATCGGCATCATCGTGGCCAACGTGCCCGAGGGGCTGCTGGCCACCGTCACCGTGAGAACTGGGGCTACTGGGAACACTGGGAGGGACTGAGAGCACTGGGAGGGCACTGGGGGCACTGGGAGGGGATATAGAGCAATGGGGACACTATGGGGCTACACGTGGCTTGAGGTCGTCATCTTCCTCATCGGCATCATCGTGGCCAACGTGCCCGAGGGCTGCTGGCCACCGTCACGGTGAGTGCTGGGGGCACTGGAAGGGACTGGGATGGACTGGGAGAGCACTGGGAGGGCACTGGGAGAGCAATGAGGGCATTATGGGAGGCTACACCATCATCTTCCTCATCGGCATCATCGTGGCCAGCGTGCCCGAGGGGCTGCTGGCCACTGTGACTGTGAGTACTGGGGCACTGGGAACACTGGGGGGCACTGGGAGGGACTGGGAGGGTATTGGGATGGCACTGGGATAGACTGGGAGAGCACTGGGAAGGCACTGGGATGGAACTGGGATGGGATATAGAACAATGGGAGGTTCCACCGTCATCTTCCTCATCGGCATCATCGTGGCCAACGTGCCCGAGGGGCTGCTGGCCACCGTGACTGTGAGTACTGGGGCACTGGGAGGGACTGGGATGGACTGGGAGAGCACTGGGATGGCACTGGGGGCACTGGGAGGGCACTGGGATGGAACTGGGATGGGATATAGAGCAATGGGAGGCTGCACCGTCATCTTCCTCATCGGCATCATCGTGGCCAACGTGCCTGAGGGGCTGCTGGCCACCGTGACTGTGAGTACTGGGGCTACTGGGAACACTGGGAGGGACTGAGAGCACTGGGATGGCACTGGGGGCACTGGCAGAGCATTATGGGAGGCTGCACCATCATCTTCCTCATTGGTGTCATTGTGGCCAACGTGCCCGAGGGGCTGCTGGCCACCGTCACGGTGAGAACTGGGATGACTGGGAGGGACTGGGATAGACTAGGAGAGCACTGGGAGGGCACTGGGATGGAACTGGGATGGGATATAGAGCAATGGGAGGCTCCACCATCATCTTCCTCATCGGCATCATCATGGCCATCGTGCCCGAGGGGCTGCTGGCCACCGTCACGGTGAGCATCTGCAGCTACTGGGAACACTGGGAGGGACTGGGAGAGCACTGGGATGGCACTGGGGGCACTGGCAGAGCATTATGGGAGGCTGCACCATCATCTTCCTCATTGGTGTCATTGTGGCCAACGTGCCTGAGGGGCTGCTGGCCACCGTCACGGTGAGCATCTGCAGCTACTGGGAACACTGGGAGCCACTGGGATGGGATATAGAGCAATGGGGGCACTGTGGGGGGGCTAAACCATCATCTTCCTCATCGGCATCATCGTGGCCAACGTGCCCGAGGGGCTGCTGGCCACCGTCACGGTGAGCACTGGGGCTACTGGGAACACTGGGAGGGACTGAGAGCACTGGGATGGCACTGGGGGCACTGGGAAGGGATATAGATCAATGGGGACACTATGGGGCTACACGTGGCTTGAGGTCGTCATCTTCCTCATCGGCATCATCGTGGCCATCGTGCCCGAGGGCTGCTGGCCACCGTCACGGTGAGTGCTGGGGGCACTGGAAGGGACTGGGATAGACTGGGAGAGCACTGGGAGGGCACTGGGATGGAACTGGGATGGGATATAGAGCAATGGGAGGCTACACCGTCATCTTCCTCATTGACATCATCGTGGGCAATGTGCCCGAGGGGCTGCTGGCCACCGTCACGGTGAGAACTGGGATCACTGGGAGGGACTGGGATGGACTGGGAGAGCACTGGGAGGGCACTGGGAGAGCAATGAGAGCATTATGGGAGGCTACACCATCATCTTCCTCATCGGCATCATCGTGGCCAACGTGCCCGAAGGGCTGCTGGCCACCGTAACTGTGAGTGCTGGGGCTACTGGGAACACTGGGAGGGACTGAGAGCACTGGGATGGCACTGGGGGGCACTGGGAGAGCATTTTGGGAGGCTACACCATCATCTTCCTCATCAGCATCATCGTGGCCAATGTGCCTGAGGGGCTGCTGGCCACCGTCACGGTGAGAACTGGGATCACTGGGAGGGACTGGGATAGACTGGGAGAGCACTGGGAGGGCACTGGGATGGAACTGGGATGGGATATAGAGCAATGGGAGGCTCCACTGTCATCTTCCTCATCGGCATCGTCGTGGCCAACGTGCCCGAGGGGCTGCTGGCCACCGTGACTGTGAGTACTGGGGCTACTGGGAACACTGGGAGGGACTGGGAGAGCACTGGGATGGCACTGGGGGCACTGGCAGAGCATTATGGGAGGCTGCACCATCATCTTCCTCATTGGTGTCATTGTGGCCAACATGCCCGAGGGGCTGCTGGCCACCGTCACGGTGAGCGCTGGGGCACTGGGGACACTGGGAGGGCACTGGGGACACTGGGATGGGATATAGATCAATGGGGACACTATGGGGCTACACGTGGTATTGAAGGTGCGTTGAGGTCATACTGTGGGGGTTCCGGTGCCAGTTTTGGGGGTCAGTGGGTGGTCTGTGCACCCCATCTCGGGGGTCCCACCCCCCGTGACACCCCTGGGTGCCCCCAGGTGTGCCTGACCCTTGTGACCGAGTGACCACAGTGGGGGTCAGGGTATTGAGGGTGCGTTGAGGTCACACTGTGGGGGTTCCGGTGCCAGTTTTGGGGTCAGCAGGGGGTTCGTGCACCCCACCTTGGGGGTCCCACCCCCTGTGACACCCCTGGGTGCCCCCCAGACCCACCTGGGTGCCCCCCAGTCATATCTGACCCTGATGACCAAGCCATGGGAGGCTGGGGGTTGTGCATTCAGAGGTGTTTATGGGTCCAGTTTTGGGGGTCTGTGCACCCCACCTCGGGGGTCCCACCCCCTGTGACACCCCTGGGTGCCCTCCAGACCCACCTGGGTGCCCCCCAGGTGTGCCTGACCCTGATGACCAAGCCGTGGGGGGCTGGGGGCTGTGCATTGAGAAAGGTTTATGGGCCCAGTTTTGGGGGCTGTGGGGGGTCTGTTCACCCCATCTCGGGGGTCCCATCCCCCGTGACACCCCGGGGTGTCCCCAGGTGTGCCTGACCCTTGTGACAGAGTGACCGCAGTGGGGGTCAGGGTATTGAAGGTATTGAGGTCACACCGTGGGGGTTCTGGTGCCAGTTTTGGGGTCAGCAGGGGGTCCGTGCACCCCACCTTGAGGGTCCCAGCCCCCGTGACACACCTGGGCGCCCCCTAGACCCACCTGGGTGCCCCCAGGTGTGCCTGACCCTGATGACCAAGCCGTGGGGGGCTGGGGGTTGTGCATTCAGAGGTGTTTATGGGTCCAGTTTTGGGGGGCTGTGGGGGGTCCGTGCACCCCACCTCGGGGGTCCCACCCCCCGTGACACCCCGGGGTGTCCCCCAGGTGTGCCTGACCCTGATGACCAAGTGACCGCAGTGGGGGTCAGGGTATTGAGGGTGCGTTGAGGTCACACCATGGGGGTTCTGATGCCAGTTTTGGGGTCAGTGGGAGGTCCACAGACCCCACCTCGGGGGTCCCACCCCCTCTGACCCCCCTGGGTGCCCCCCAGGTGTGCCTGACCCTCACTGCCAAGCGCATGGCGCGCAAGAACTGCCTGGTGAAGAACCTGGAGGCCGTGGAGACCTTGGGCTCCACCTCCACCATCTGCTCGGACAAGACGGGGACGCTGACCCAGAACAGAATGACCGTGGCCCACATGTGGTTCGACAATCAGATCCACGAGGCCGACACCACCGAGGACCAGTCCGGTCAGTGGGGGCACTGGGATGTACTGGGATATACTGGGAGGGACTGGGAATGGTGCACATGTGGTTCGACAATCAGATCCACGAGGCCGACACCACTGAGGACCAGTCCGGTCAGTGGGGGCACTGGGATGTACTGGGATATACTGGGAGGGACTGGGAATGGTGCACATGTGGTTCGACAATCAGATCCACGAGGCCGACACCACTGAGGACCAGTCCGGTCAGTGGGGGCACTGGGATGTACTGGGATATACTGGGAGGGACTGGGAATGGCGCACATGTGGTTCGACAATCAGATCCACGAGGCCGACACCACCGAGGACCAGTCCGGTCAGTGGGGGCACTGGGATGTACTGGGATATACTGGGAGGGACTGGGAATGGTGCACATGTGGTTCGACAATCAGATCCACGAGGCCGACACCACCGAGGACCAGTCCGGTCAGTGGGGGCACTGGGATGTACTGGGATATACTGGGAGGGACTGGGAATGGTGCACATGTGGTTCGACAATCAGATCCACGAGGCCGACACCACCGAGGACCAGTCCGGTCAGTGGGGGCACTGGGATGTACTGGGATATACTGGGAGGGACTGGGAATGGCGCACATGTTGTTCGACAATCAGATCCACGAGGCTGACACCACCGAGGACCAGTCGGGTGCGTGGGGGGCACCCCAAAACCTCGATCCACTGAGACCCCAATGCCCGGGAACCCCAATGGCCTGAAATCACAATCCCCCTGTGCCTTGAGCCCCTGGAACCCCAATGTCCAGGAACCCCAATGTCCTGAAATCCCAATGTCCTGAAATCCCAATCCTCTGGCACCCCGATCCCCAGGAACCCCAATCTCCTGATGTCCCAATCCCCCGGCACCCTGGAACCCCAATGCCCTGGAACCCCAGTCTCCTGAATTCCCAATTTCTGATCCCCGGGAACTCCAAACCCCTGGAACCTTGGTACCCCAAGCCCCTGGCACCCCAAGGCCCTGGAACCCCAATCTCTGATCCCCTGGAACCCTAATCCCCTGGCACCCCAATCCCCAGGAACCCCAATCTCCTGATGTCCCAATCCCCTGGCACCTTGATCCCCTGGAACCCCAATGCCCTGGAACCCCAGCACCCTGATCCACGGAGACCCCAATGCCTGGGAACCCCAATCTCCTGAAATCCCAATCCCCCTGCACCTTGATCCTGAGACCCCAACGGCCTGGAACCCCAATCCCCTGGGACCTTGGTACCCCAAACTCCTGGAACCCCAATCCGCTTGAACACCAGTGCCCTGGAACCCCAGCACCCCGAGGCCCTGGGAGCCCAATCTCCTGAAATCCCAATCCCCCGGCACCTTCATCCCCTGGAGCCCCAATGCCCTGGAATCCCAACCCCCTGGAACCCCAAACCCCTGGAATCCTGATCCCATGGCACCCCAATCCCCGGACTCCCAGCTCCCCAATCCCGGAATTCCCAGCATCCCAATCCCCCACCACCCGAATCTCCTGGAACCCCAAACCCCTGGAACCCCAAACCCCTGGAATCCTGATCCCATGGCACCCCAATCCCCGAATTCCCAACATCCCAATCCCCTGGAATCCTGATCCCATGGCACCCCAGTCCCCGAATTCCCAGCACCCCAATCCCCCGGCACCCCAATCCCCTGGAACCCCAACTCCCTGGAATCCTGATCCCATGGCACCCCAATCCCCGAATTCCCGGCACCCCAATCCCCCACCACCCCAATCCCCCGGAACCCCAAACCCCTGGAACCCCAACTCCCTGGAATCCTGATCCCATGGCACCCCGAGTCCTGAATCCCCTGCATCCCAATGCCAGGTGTCCCCAGGTGCCACCTTCGACAAGCGCTCACCCACGTGGGCGGCCTTGGGGACACCAGGGTGGTCAATGGGTGACACTGGGATGATCAATGGGTGACACCAGGGCGGTGAGTGGGTGGCACTGATGGTCCTGCTGTCCCCAGGTGCCACCTTCAACAAGCACTCGCCCACGTGGGTGGCCCTGGGGACACCGGGGTGGTGGATGGGTGACACTGGGGTGGTCAGTGGGTGACAATGGGGTGGTCAATGGGTGACACCAGGGCGGCCAGTCGGTGACACTGGGGTGGTCAGTGGGTGACAATGGGGTGGTCAATGGGTGACACCAGGGCGGCCAGTCGGTGACACTGGGGTGGTCAGTGGGTGACACTGGGTTGGTCAGCGGGTGACACTGGTGACACCAGGGCGGTCAGTGGGTGGCACTGGGGACACCGTGGTGGTGGATGGGTGACAATGGGGTGGTCAGCGGGTGGCACTGGGGTGGTCAGTGGGTGACACTGGTGACACCAGGGTGGTCAGTGGGTGACACCAGGGTGGTCAGTGGGTGACACCAGGGCGATCAGTGGGTGACACCAGTGGGTGACACTGATGGTCCCGCTGTCCCCAGGTGCCACCTTCGACAAGCGCTCGCCCACGTGGGCAGCCCTGGGGACACCGTGGTGGTGGATGGGTGGTCAGCGGGTGACACTGGTGACACCAGGGTGGTCAGTGGGTGACACCAGGGCAGTCAATGGGTGACACCAGGGCAGTCAGTGGGTGACACTGACGGTCCCGCTGTCCCCAGGTGCCACCTTCGACAAGCGCTCGTACACATGGGCGGCCTTGGGGACACTGTGGTGGTGGATGGGTGGTCAGTGGGTGACACCAGGGCAGTCAGTGGGTGACACCAGGGTGGTCAGCGGGTGGCACTGGTGACACCAGGGCGGTCAGTGGGTGGCACTGACAGTCTCGCTGTCCCCAGATGCCACCTTCGACAAGCACTGGTGCTCTGTGGGACACCGGGGTGGTGGATGGGTGGTCAGTGGGTGGCACCAGTGGGTGGCACTGATGGTCCCGCTGTCCCCAGGTGCCACGTTCGACAAGCGCCCGCCCACGTGGGCGGCCCTGGGGACACCGTGGTGGTCAATGGGTGACACCAGGGCGGCCAGTCGGTGACACTGGGGTGGTCAGTGGGTGACACCAGGACGGTCAGTGGGTGACACCAGGGCAGTCAGTGGGTGACACTGACGGTCCCGCTGTCCCCAGGTGCCACCTTCGACAAGCGCTCGTACACATGGGCGGCCTTGGGGACACTGTGGTGGTGGATGGGTGGTCAGTGGGTGACACCAGGGCAGTCAGTGGGTGACACCAGGGTGGTCAGCGGGTGGCACTGGTGACACCAGGGCGGTCAGTGGGTGGCACTGACAGTCTTGCTGTCCCCAGATGCCACCTTCGACAAGCACTGGTGCTCTGTGGGACACCGGGGTGGTGGATGGGTGACACTGGGGTGGTCAATGGGTGACACCAGGGTGGTCAGTGGGTGACACCAGGGTGGTCAGTGGGTGGCACTAGTGACACCAGGGCGGTCAGTGGGTGGCACCAGTGGGTGGCACTGATGGTCCCGCTGTCCCCAGGTGCCACGTTCGACAAGCGCCCGCCCACGTGGGCGGCCCTGGGGACACTGTGGTGGTGGATGGGTGGTCGGTGGATGACACCAGGGCAGTCAGTGGGTGACACTGGGTTGGTCAGCGGGTGGCACTAGTGACACCAGGGCGGTCAGTGGGTGACCCCAGGGTGGTCAGTGGGTGGCACTGAGTTCCCGCTGTCCCCAGGTGCCACGTTCGACAAGCGCTCGCCCACGTGGGCGGCCCTGGCGCGCATCGCGGGGCTCTGCAACCGCGCCGTGTTCAAGCCAGGCCAGGAGAACGTCTCCATCTCCAAGGTGGGGGTGGTCCCACGGCCCCAGGGGGACACAGACCCCGGTGACCTCGGTGACCCCCGGTGACCCCCCTGACCCCTGCTGACCCCCTGTGACCCTCCCTGACCCCCTATGACCCCCCCGTGACCCCCAGTGACCCCCCGGACCCCAGTGACCCTTGTGACCCCTGTGACCCCCGGTGACACCCCCAATCCCCTGTGACCCCCTGACCCCTGGTGACCCCCTGTGACCCCCGGTGACCCCTGTGACCCTCCCTGACCCCCCGGTGTCCCCTGGTGTCCCCCGCTGACCCTCCCTGACCCCCTATGACCCCCTGTGACCCCCCCGACCCCTGTGACCCCCTGTGACCTCCCTGACCCCCTGTGACCCCTGGTGACCCCCTGTGACCCCCGTGACCCCGGTGTCCCCTGGTGACCCCCCCGACCTCCTGGTGACCCCCCTGACATCCTGGTGACCCCTCCGACCCCCTGTGACACCCTGTGACCCCCAGTGACCCCCAGTGACCCCCAGTGACCCCTGCTGACCCCTGTGACCCTCCCTGACCCCCGGTGACCCCCGGTGACCCCCTGTGACCCCCGGTGACCCCTGTGACCTCTGGTGACCCCCGGTGACCCCTGGTGACCCCCATGACCCCCCCGACCCCCTGTGACCCCCTGTGATCCCCCTGACCCCCCGGTGACCCCCTGTGACCCCCGCTGACCCCCTGTGATCCCCCTGACCCCCTGTGAGCCCTGGTGACCCCCGGTGACCCCTGGTGACCCCCTGTGACCCCCTGGTGATCCCTGCTGACCCCCTGTGACCCCTGGTGACCCCCGGTGACCCCCAGTGACCCCCACTGGCCCCTGTGACCCCTGTGACCCCTGTGACCCCCGCTGACCCCCCATGATCCCCTATGATCCCCTGTGACCCTCCCTGACCCCCTGTGACCCCTGTGACCCCCGCTGACCCCCCTCTGACCCCCGCTGACCCCTGTGACCCCCCTGACCCCCTGTGACCCCTGTGACCCCTTGGTGACCCCTGTGACCCTCCTGACCCCCGGTAACCCCTGGTGTCCCCCGCTGACCCCTGTGACCCCCCTGACCTCGTGTGACCCCCCCAACCCCTGTGACCCCTCTGACCCCTCTGACCCCCCACTGACCCCTGTGACCCCGGTGACCCCTGTGACCCCTGTGACCCCAGAGGGACACGGCCGGGGACGCGTCCGAGTCGGCGCTGCTCAAGTGCATCCAACTGTCCTGCGGCTCCGTCAAGAGGATGAGGGACAGGAACCCCAAGGTCACCGAGATCCCCTTCAACTCCACCAACAAGTACCAGGTACTGGGGGCACTGGGGGCACTGGGAGGGCACTGGGGGCACTGGGAGGATCACTGGAGGCACTGGGAGGGGGACTGGGGGCACTGAGGGCACTGGGAGGGGCACTGGGAGGGGGAACTGGGGGCACTGGGAGGGGCACTGGGGGCACTGGGGGCACTGGGGGCACTGGGAGAAGGAACTGGGGGCACTGGGAGAGGGAACTGGGACAATGCGAGAGGGGAATTGGGGGCAATGGGAGGGGCACTGGGGGCACTGGGAGAAGGAACTGGGGGCACTGGGAGGGCACTGGGGGCAATGGGAGGGGCACTGGGGGTGAGAGAGGGCAACTGGGACAATACGAGAGGGGAACTGGGGACACTGGGAGGGGCACTGGGGGCACTGCGAGGGGCACTGGGGGTAATGGGAGGGGCACTGGGAGGGGCACTGGGGGCACTGGGGGCACTGGGAGGGGATGCTAGGGGCACTGGGAGGGGGACTGGGGGCACTGGGGGCACTGGGAGGGGCACTGGGAGGGGCACTGGGGGTAATGGGGGCAGCGGGAGGAGGAACCGGGGGCACTGGGGATACTGGAAACACTGGGAGGGGGACACTGGGGGCACTGGGCAGTGTGTGTGACCCTGGGGTGGCTCTGGGTGACACTGGGCACTGTGTGGGTGACACTGGAGTGGCTCTGGTGACACTGTGCAGTGTGTGGGTGACACTGGTGACACTGGGCTGTGTGTGGGTGACACTGGGGTGACTCTGGGTGACACTGGTGACACTGGGCACTGTGTGGGTGACACTGGTGACACTGGGCACTGTGTGGGTGACGCCAGGTTGACCCTGGGTGGGTGACACTGGTGATCCTGGGCTGTGTGTGGGTGACACCAGTGACACCAGGCAGTGTGTGGATGACCCTGGGGTGACATTTGGTGACACTGGGCAGCGTGTGGGTGACACTGGGGTGACTGGGTGACACTGGTGACACTGGGCAGTGTGTGTGTGTGACCCCAGGTTGACCCTGGGTGGGTGACACTGGTGATCCTGGGCTGTGTGTGGGTGGCACTGGTGACACTGGGAAGTGTGTCGGTAAACACTGGTCTCTGTGTGACACTGAGGTGGTGGCACTGTGCATGTGACCCCATGCTGACGTGACACCGCTGTCCCCTGTCCCATCCCTATCCCTGTCCCTGTCCCATCCCTGTCCCTGTCTCTGTCCGTGTCCGTGTCCCATCCACTGTCCCTTGTCCCCTGTCCCGGTCCCTGTCCCTGTCCCATCCCTGTCCCCACCCCGTGTCCCCTGTCCCCATCCCGTGTCCCCTGTCCCCATCCCGTGTCCCTGTCCCCTGTCCCTGTCCATGTCCGTGTCCCCATCCCCTGTCCCTGTCCCCATCCCTGTCCCCTGTCCCTGTTCCTGTCCCTGTCCGTGTCCCTGTCCCTGTCCCTGTCCCTGTCCCTGTCCCTGTCCCTGTCCCCTGTCCGTGTCCCTGTCCCATCCCCTGTCCCTGTCCATGTCTGTGTCCCCTGTCCCTGTCCGTGTCCATGTCCCCGTCCCCTGTCCCCTGTCCCCATCCCTGTCCCTGTCCTTGTCCTGTCCCTGTCCCTGTCCCATCCCTGTCCCCATCCCATGTCCCCTCTCCCCATCCCGTGTCCCTGTTCCCTGTCCCTGTCCTGTCCCTGTCCCTGTCCCTCTCCCTGTCCCTCTCCCTGTCCCTCTCCCTGTCCCTGTCCCCATCCCCTGTCCCCTGTCCCTGTCCATGTCCCCATCCCCTGTCCCTGTCCCCATCCCGTGTCCCCTGTCCCCATCCCGTGTCCCCTATCCTCATCCCCTGTCCCTGTCCCTGTCCCTGTCCCCTGTCCCTGTCCCTGTCCCCATCCCGTGTCCCTGTCCCCATCCCGTGTCCCCATCCCTGTCCCCATCCCTGTCCAGCTGTCCATCCACGAGCGCGAGGAGGACCCCCAGGGGTACCTGCTGGTGATGAAAGGAGCCCCCGAGCGCATCCTGGATCGCTGCTCGCGCATCCTCCTGCAGGGCCAGGAGCAGCCCCTGGACCAGGAGATGCGCGAGGCCTTCCAGAACGCCTACCTGGAGCTGGGGGGGCTCGGCGAGAGGGTCCTGGGTACGCCCGGGGGTCTGGGGGGTCCTGGGGGGCTGGGGAGGGGTCCTGGGGGGATTCTGGGGGGGTTCTGGGGATCCCTGGGGGTGTTTGGGGGAGCAGCCCCTGGACCAGGAGATGGGCGAGGCCTTCCAGAGCTCCTGCCTGGAGCTGGGGGGGCTCGGAGAGAGGGTCCTGGGTACACCCGGGGGCTCCTGGGGGGCTGGGGAGGGGTCCTGGGGGGATTCTGGGCAGGATTTGGGGGGATTTTGGGAGGGATTTTGGGGTCCCTGGGGGAATAGAACATGGATTAGGAGGAGAAGGAACCTTCCAGAACGCCTACCTGGAGCTGGGGGGGCTCGGCGAGAGGGTCCTGGGTATTCCCGGGGGTCCTGGGGGGCAGAGGAGGGGTCCTGAGGGGCTGGGGAGGGGTCCTTGGGGGGATTCCCTGGGGGGCTGGAAGGGTTCCCGGGGGGATTTGGGGGAGCAGCCCCTGGAGCAGGTGATGGGCGAGGCCTTCCAGAACACCAATCTGGAGCTGGGGGGGCTCGGCGAGAGGGTCCTGGGTACGCCTGGGGGTCCTGGGGGGCTGGGGAGGGGTCCTGAGGGGGTTCTGGGGCTCCCCAGGTGAATAGAACCTGGATCAGGAGGAGAAGGAACCTTCCAGAACACCAATCTGGAGCTGGGGGGGCTGGGGGAGAGGATCCTGGGTATGCCGGGGGTCCTGGGGGGGTTCTGGGGGGCTGGGGAGGGGTCCTTGGGGGGATTGGGGGATTCCCTGGGGGGCTGGAAGGGTTCCCGGGGGGATTTGGGGGAGCAGCCCCTGGAGCAGGAGATGCGCGAGGCCTTCCAGAGCCCCTGCCTGGAGCTGGGGGGGCTCGGGGAGAGGGTCCTGGGTACGCCCAGGGGTCCTGGGGGGATTCTGGGCAGGATTTGGGGGGATTCTGGGAGGGATTTGGGGGTCCCTGGGGGGCTGGAAGGGGATCCAGGGGGAGTTTGGGGTTCCTCATGGGAACAGAACCTGGATCAGGAGGAGGAGGAACCTTCCAGAACACCGATCTGAAGCTGGGGGGGCTGGGAGAGAGTCCTGGGTATTCCCGGGGGTCCTGGGGGGGTTCTGGGGGGCTGGGGAGGGGTCCTGGGGGGGATTAGGGGGATCCCTGGGGGGATTTGGGGGTTTCTGAGGGAAAAGAACCTGGATCAGGAGGAGGAGGAACCTTCCAGAACACCGATCTGGAGCTGAGTTCTTGGGGGTCCCTGTGAGGTCCTGGGACTTCTGGGGGTCCCATGGGTGGCCGTGGTGTCATCCCTGTCCCCTCGGTGTCCCCAGGGTTCTGTCACCTGTACCTGTCCCGGGACAAGTTCCCGGGGGTGTCCGTGGATTCCTGGGGGTGTCCATGGTGTCACCGCGGTCCCCTCGGTGTCCCCAGGGCTCTGTCACCTGTACCTGCCCCCAGACAAGTTTGTGAGGGTGTCCCTGTGGTGTCACCTCTGTCCCCTCGGTGTCCCCAGGGTTCTGTCACCTCTACCTGCCCCCGGACAAGTTCCTGGGGGTCTCTCTGGGGTCTCAGTGTCCCCTCGGTGTCCCCAGGGTTCTGTCACCTCTACCTGCCCCCGGACAAGTACCTGAGGGTCCCTGTGGTGTCACCGCTGTCCTCTCGGTGTCGCCAGGCTTCTGTCACCGCTACCTGCCCCCGGACAAGTTCCTGAAGGTCCCCGTGGGGTGTCACTGTCCCCTCGGTGTCCCCAGGCTTCTGTCACCTGTACCTGCCCCCGAACAAGTTCCTGGGGGTGTCCATGGTGTCACCTCTGTCCCCTCGGTGTCCCCAGGGTTCTGTCACCTGTACCTGCCCCCAGACAAGTACCTGAGGGTCCCTGTGGTGTCACCCCTGTCCCCTCGGTGTCGCCAGGGTTCTGTCACCTGTACCTGTCCCGGGACAAGTTCCCGGGGGTGTCCGTGGATTCCTGGGGGTGTCCATGGTGTCACCGCGGTCCCCTCGGTGTCCCCAGGGCTCTGTCACCTGTACCTGTCCCCAGACAAGTTTGTGAGGGTGTCCCTGTGGTGTCACCGCTGTCCTCTCGGTGTCCCCAGGGCTCTGTCACCTGTACCTCTCCCCGGACAAGTTCCTGGGGATCTCCATGGTGTCACCACTGTCCCCTCGGTGTCCCCAGGGTTCTGTCACCTGTACCTGCCCCCGGACAAGTTCCTGAAGGTCCCCGTGGGGTGTCACTGTCCCCTCGGTGTCGCCAGGCTTCTGTCACCTGTACCTGCCCCCGGACAAGTTCCCGGGGGTGTCCCTGGGGTCTCAGTGTCCCCTCGGTGTCCCCAGGGTTCTGTCACCTGTACCTGCCCCCGGACAAGTTTGTGAGGGTGTCCCTGTGGTGTCACCTCTGTCCCCTCGGTGTCGCCAGGGTTCTGTCACCTGTACCTGCCCCCGGAGAAGTTCCTGGGGATGTCCATGGTGTCACCGCTGTCCCCTCGGTGTCCCCAGGGTTCTGTCACCTCTACCTGCCCCCGGACAAGTTTCCCCGCGGGTTTCGTTTCGACGCGGACGAGGTGAACTTCCCCACGAGTGACCTTTGCTTCGTGGGGCTCATGTCCATGATCGACCCCCCCCGGGCAGCCGTGCCCGACGCCGTGGGCAAGTGCCGGAGCGCGGGCATCAAGGTGGGACCCCAAAACAGCCCCGGGACCCCAAAACAGCTCCGGGACCCCAAAAACAGCCCCCGGACCCCAAAACAGCCCCGGGACCCCAAAACATCCCCGGGACCCCAAAACAGCCCCGGGACCCCAAAACATCCCCGGGACCCCAAAAACAGCCCCCGGACCCCAAAATATCCCCGGGACCCCAAAATATCCCCGGGACCCCAAAAACGGCCCCCGGGACACCAAAAACGGCCCCGGGACCCCAAAATATCCCCTGGGACCCCAAAACAGCCCCGGAACCCACCTGGGACCCCAAAATATCCTCGGGACCCCAAAACAGCTCCCGGGACCCCAAAAAAGCCCCGGAACCCACCTGGGACCCCAAAATATCCTCGGGACCCCAAAATATCCCCCGGGACCCCAAAATATCCCCGGAGCCCCTCTGGGACCCCAAAATATCCCTGGGACCCCAAAACATCCCCGGGACCCCAAAACAGCCCCCGGGACCCCAAAACAACCCCCGGGACCCCAAAATATCCCCTGGGACCCCAAAACAGCCCCCGGGACCCCAAAACAACCCCGGAGCTTACCTGGGACCCCAAAAGAGACCCGGAGCCCACCCGGACCCCAAAACACCTCCTGAGCCCACCTGTCCCCCCTGTGTCCCCCCATCCCCCCTCCCTGGTTCCCCATCCCGGGGTGTCCCCAGCTGTCCGCAGGTGTCCCCAGGTGTCCCCAGGTGTCCCCAGGTGCCGCCAGGTGCTGACAGTGTCCCCAGGTGTCCCCAGCTGTCCCCAGGTGTCCCCAGGTGCTGACAGTGTCCCCAGCTGTCCCCAGGTGCTGATAGTGTCCCCAGGTGTCCCCAGGTGTCCCCAGGTGCCCCCAGCTGTTCCCAGGTGTCCCCAGGTGCTGACGGTGCCCCCAGGTGCTCTCAGGTGCCGACGGTGTCCCCAGGTGTCCCCAGGTGTCCCCAGGTGTCCCCCGGTGCCCCCAAGTGCCCCCAGGTGTCCCCAGCTGTCCCCAGCTGTCCCCAGGTGCTGACAGTGTCCCCAGCTGTCCCCAGGTGTCCCCAGCTGTCCCCAGGTGTCCCCGGGTGTCCCCAGGCGCTGACAGTGTCCCCAGGTGTCCCCAGGTGTCCCCGGGTGTCCCCAGGTGCTCACAGTGTCCCCAGGTGTCCCCAGCTGTCCCCAGGTGCTGACAGTGTCCCCAGCTGTCCCCAGCTGTCCCCAGGTGTCCCCAGGTGTCCCCGGGTGTCCCCAGGCGCTGACAGTGTCCCCAGGTGTCCCCAGGTGTCCCCAGCTGTCCCCAGGTGCTGACAGTGTCCCCAGGTGTCCCCAGCTGTCCCCAGGTGCTGACAGTGTCCCCAGGTGTCCCCAGCTGTCCCCGGGTGTCCCCGGGTGTCCCCAGGTGTCCCCAGGTGTCCCCAGCTGTCCCCGGGTGTCCCCAGGTGCTCACAGTGTCCCCAGCTGTCCCCAGGTGTCCCCAGGTGTCCCCGGGTGTCCCCAGGCGCTGACAGCCCCTGTGTCCCCAGGTGATCATGGTCACCGGGGACCACCCGATCACGGCCAAGGCCATCGCCAAGGGCGTGGGGATCATCTCCGAGGGCAACGAGACCGTGGAGGACATCGCGGCACGGCTGAACATCCCCGTCAGCCAGGTGAACCCCAGGTGAGACAGGTGAACCCCAGGGGAGACAGGTGAACCCCAGGGGAGACAGGTGAACCCCAGGTGAGACATGGGGGGACAGGTGAGACATCGCGGCACGGCTCAACATCCCCATCAGCCAGGTGAACCCCAGGTGAGACAGGTGAACCCCAGGTGAGACATGGGGGGACAGGTGAACCCCAGGTGAGCTGGGGAACCCCAGGGGAGACAGGTGAACCCCAGGTGAGACATTGGGGAACCCCAGGTGAGATATGGGGGGACAGGTGAACCCCAGGGGAGACATCGCGGCACGGCTCAACATCCCCGTCAGCCAGGTGAACCCCAGGGGAGCTGGGGAACCCCAGGGGAGACAGGTGAACCCTAGGGGAGACATGGGGGGGACAGGTGAACCCCAGGGGAAACATTGGGGGGGACAGGTGAACCCCAGGTGAGACAGGTGAACCCCAGGGAAGCCGGGGAACCCCAGGTGAGACATGGGGGGGGACAGGTGAGACATGGGGGGGACAGGTGAGAGATTGGGGAACCCCAGAGGAGACAGGTGAACCCCAGGGGAGACATCGCGGCACGGCTCAACATCCCTGTCAGCCAGGTGAGCCCCAGGTGAGCCGGGGAACCCCAGGGGAGACATGGGGGAGATGGGAAACCCCAGGTGAGCTGGGAAACCCCAGGTGAGATATGGGGGAGACAGATGAGGCACAGGTGAGACACGGGGAACCCCAGGGGAGACATTGGGGAACCCCAGGTGAGACATGAGGGAAATAGGTGAACCCCAGGTGAGACACAGGTGAGCTGGGGAACCCCAGGTGAGACATTGGGGAGACACAGGTGAGACAGGTGAGCACCAGGTGAGACACAGGTGAGCTGGGGAACCCCAGGTGAGACACGGGGGAGACAAGTGAGACATGGGGAGACACAGGTGAGACACGGGGGGATCACCAGGTGAACCCCAGGGGAGACATTGGGGACCCCAGGTGAGCTGGGGAACCCCAGGGGAGACACAGGTGAGACATGGGGGAGACAGGTGAACCCCAGGGGAGACACAGGTGAACCCCAGGTGAACCCCAGGTGAGACAGGTGAACCCCAGGGAGACACGGGGGAGACACAGGGGAACTGCAGGTGAGCTCCAGGTGATCGAGGTGTGGAGGCTCAGGGGGTTTGGGGGTTCTGGGGGTGTTTTCCCAGGAATTTTGGGGTCCTGACTCCCTTGTGACCCCCCGGAGAGGCCAAGGTGTGTTTGGTACACAGCTCGGACCTGAAGGACATGAGCTCGGAGCAGCTGGGGTTGGGATTTTGGGGAGGGGATTTGGGGATCCCGGGGGTGATCTCAGGAATTTTGGGGTCCCGGGGTGGTTTCCCCGGGAATTTTGGGGTTCCGAGGGTGTTTTCACAGTAATTTTGGGGTTCTGGGGGTGTTTTCGCGGTAATTTTGGGGCTCTGACCCCCCCAGGGAGGCCAAGGTGTGTTTGGTGCACAGCTCAGACCTGAAGGACACGAGCTGGTCCAGGAGCACCTGGGCATGGGATTTGGGGAGGATCCCAGGGATTTAGGGGTCCCAGGAAAGGGATCCCAAGAATTTTGGGGTCCCGGGGTGTTTTTCGTGGGAATTTTGGGGTCCTGACCCCCCGTGCCCCCAGGGAGGCCAAGGTGTGTTTGTTGCACAGCTCAGACCTGAGGGACACGAGCTCGGAGCAGCTGGGGATGAGATCTGGGGACGATCCCAGGGATTTGGGGATCCCGGGGGTGATCCCAGGAATTTTGGGGTTCCGGGGGTGTTTTCCCGGGAATTTTGGGGCTCTGACCCCCCGTGCCCCCCAGAGAGGCCAAGGTGTGTTTGGTGCAGAGCTCGGACCTGAAGGACATGAGCTGGGAGCACCTGGGGTTGGGATTTGGGGAGAATCCCAGGCATTTTGGGGTCCCGGGGTGGTTTCCCCAGGAATTTTGGGGTTCTGTGGGTGCTTTTCCCAGGAATTTTGGGGTCCTGACCCCTCGTGACCCCCCCGGGGAGGCCAAGGTGTGTTTGGTGCACAGCTCGGACCTGAAGGACATGAGCTGGGAGCAGCTGGGGTTGAGATCTGGGGAGGGGATTTGGGGATCCCGAGGGTGATCCCAGGAATTTTGAGGTCCCGGGGTGTGTTTTCCCGGGAATTTTGGGGTCCCGGGGGTGTTTTCCCGGGAATTTTGGGGTTCTGGGGGTGTTTTCGCGGTAATTTTGGGGTCCTGACCCCCCCAGGGAGGCCAAGGCGTGCGTGGTGCACGGCTCGGACCTGAAGGACATGAGCTCGGAGCAGTTGGATGAGATCCTGCGCAACCACACCGAGATCGTGTTCGCCCGCACGTCGCCGCAGCAGAAACTCATCATCGTCGAGGGCTGCCAGAGACAGGTGACACCGCCCTGTCCCCTGTGTCACCTGGGCCACCTGGGTCACCTGTGTTACCTGTGTCACCTGTGTCACCTGGGTCACCTGGGTCACCTGGGCCACCTGGGTCACCTGTGTCATCTGGGCCACCTGTGTCACCTGTGTCACCTGTGTCACCTGGATCACCTGGGTCACCTGTGTAACACATGTCACCTGTGTCACCTGTGTAACCTGTGTCACCTGTGTTACCTGTGTCACCCGTGTTACCTGTGTCAACCATGTCACCTGTGTCATCTGGGTCACCCGTGTCACCTGTGTCACCTGTGTCACCTTGGTCACCTGTGTCACCTGTGTTACCTGTGTAACACATGTCACCTGTGTCACCTGTGTCAACCATGTCACCTGTGTCACCTGTGTCACCTGTGTCACCCATGTTATCTGTGTCAACCATGTCACCTGTGTCACCTGTGTCACCCGCATCACCTGTGTCACCTGTGTCACCCGTGTCACCCATGTCACCTGTGTCACCTGTGTCACCTTGGTCACCTGGGTCACCTGTGTAACCTATGTCACCCGTGTCACCCACGTCACCTGTGTCCCCTGTGTCACCTGTGTCACCCGGGTCACCTGTGTCACCTGTGTCACTCATGTCACCTGGGTCACCTGTCCCCATATCCCTTTATCCCCCTCCTCTGTCCCCTTCTCCCTTTCCCCATATCACCATATCCTGATATCCCAATATCCCTTGTCCCTGTCACCTCTGTCACCTCTGTCACCCTGTCCTGCTAGTATCCCCATATCCCCAATACCCCCAATGTCCCTAATGTCCCAAATGTTCCCCAATGTCCCCAGTGTCCCTAATGTCCCCAACACCCCAATCGCCCCAAATGACCTCAATACCCTCAATGTCCCCCATGTCCCCCATGTCCCCAATGCCCCACAATGTCCCCAACACCCCCAATGACCCCAATCTCCCCAAATGCCCCAAATACCCCCAGTACTCCCAATGTCCCCAATGTCCCCAACACCCCCCAATCGCCCCAAATGCGCTCAATATCTGAAATATCCCCAATACTCCCTATGTCCCCAGTACCCCCGATGTCCCCAATGTCCCAAATGTTCCTCAATGTCCTCAGTGTCCCCAATGCCCCCAATACCCCCAATTGCCCCGAATGCCCCCAATATCCCAAATATTTCCCAACACCCCCAATGTCCCAAATGTTCCCCAATGTCCCCAGTGTCCCTAATGTCCCCAACACCCCAATCGCCCCAAATGCCCCCACTATCCCAAATATCCCTAACACCCCCAATGTCCCCAATGACCCCAATCACCCCAAATGACCCCAATACCCTCAATGCCCCCCATGTCCCCCATGTCCCCAGTGCCCCCCAATGTCCCAAACACCCCCAATGACCCCAATCCCCTCAAATGTCCCAAATACCCCCAGTACTCCCAATGTCCCCAATGTCCCCAACACCCCCAATTGCCCCAAATGCCCCAAACATCCCCAATGTCCCCAATGTCCCCAATGTCCCCAACACCCCCAATGACTCCAATCCCCCCAAATGTCCCAAATAACTCCAGTACTCCCAATGTCCCCAATGTCCCCAACACCCTCAATTGCCCCAAATGCCCCAAATATCCCCAAGGTCCCCAATTTCCCCAATGTCCCCAACAACCCCAGTTGCCCCAAATGCCCCAAATATCCCCAATGTCCCCAATGTCCCCAGCACCCCCAATCGCCCCAAATGCGCCCAATATCCGAAATATCCCCAATACTCCCAACGTCCCCAACAACCCCAATACCCCCAATGTCCCCAACGTCCCCAACGTCCCCAGGGTGCCATCGTGGCGGTGACGGGTGACGGCGTCAATGACTCGCCGGCGCTGAAGAAGGCTGACATCGGCATCGCCATGGGCATCGCCGGCTCCGACGTGTCCAAGCAGGCGGCAGACATGATCCTGCTGGACGACAACTTCGCCTCCATCGTCACCGGCGTCGAGGAAGGTCGGGGACAGGCGCAGGGGTCTGGGGACATCGGGGATGTTGGGGGCGTTGGGGACATTGGGGGCATTGGGGACTTTGGGGACATTTGGGACATTGGGGATATTGGGGACATTGGGGGCATTGGGGACATTGGGGGCATTGGGGATATTGGGGACATTGGGGACATTGGGGACATTTGGGACATTGGGGACATTGGGGACACTGGGGGCATTCAGGATATTGGGAGCATTGGGGACATTGGGAGTATTGGGGATACTGGGGGCATTGGGGACATTTGGGACATTGGGGATATTGGGGGCATTTGAGGACATTGGGGATGCTGGGGACATTTGGGGACATTGGAGACAGTGGGAATATTGGGGACCTTGGGGACATTGGGAGAATTAGGAATATTGAGGACATTAGGGTCATTGGGGATATTGGGGGCATTGGGGGCATTTGGGACATTTGGGATACTGGGGACATTGGGGACATTGGGAGTGTTGGGGATACTTGGGGACATTGGGGCATTTGGGACATTGGGGACATTGGGGACATTGGGGACATTGGGGGCATTGGGAATCTTGAGAGTATTGGCGACACTGGGGACATTGGGGACATTGAAAGCATTGGGGACATTGGGGACATTTGGAGACATTAGGGACATTGGAGTTATTGGGGACATTGGGAACATTGGGGGAATTGGACACACAGGGGACATTGGGGACAATGGAGGCGTTGGGGACATTGGGGACATTGGGGAATTAGGGACATTGGGGATATTGAGGACAATGGGGACATTGAGGGCACTGAGGTATTGGGGACACTGGGGATATGTGGAACACTGAGGGCGCTGGGGACATTTGGGGACATTTGGGGACCCCCCAGGCCGCCTGATCTTCGATAACCTGAAGAAGTCCATCGCGTACACTCTGACGAGCAACATCCCCGAGATCACCCCGTTCCTGCTCTTCATCATCGCCAACATCCCTCTGCCGCTGGGCACTGTCACCATCCTGTGCATCGACCTGGGCACCGACATGGTGAGGGGACACCGAATCCACCCCGAATCCATCCCAGAAACCCCAAAATCCACCCCAAATCCATCCCAAATCCTGCTGCCGCTGGGCACTGTCACCATCCTGTACATCGACCTGGGCACCGACATGGTGAGGGGACACTGAATCCACCCCGAATCCATCCCAGAAACCCCAAATCCACCCCAAATCCATCCCGAATCCATCCCAGAAACCCCAAATCCACCCCAAATCCATCCCAAATCCATCCCAGAAACCCCAAAATCTGCCCCAAATCCACCCCGAATCCATCCCAAATCCATCGCCAACATCCCTCTGCCGCTGGGGACTGTCACCATCCTGTGCATCAACCTGGGCACCGACATGGTGAGGGGACACCGAATCCACCCCGAATCCATCCCAGAAACCCCAAATCCACCCCAAACCCATCCCAGAAACCCCAAACCCATCCCAAATCCACCCCAAACTCACCCCAAATCCATCAACCAACATCCCGCTACCCCTGGGCACTGTCACCATCCTGTGCATCGACCTGGGCACCGACATGGTGAGGGGACACCGAATCCACCCCGAATCCATCCCAGAAACCCCAAATCCACCCCAAATCCATCCCAAATCCACCCCAAATCCACCCCAAATCTATCCCAAATCCATCCCAAACCCATCCCAAATCCACCCCAAATCCATCCCAAATCCCACTGCCCCTGGGCACTGTCACCATCCTGTGCATCGACCTGGGCACCGACATGGTGAGGGGACACCGAATCCACCCCGAATCCATCCCAGAAACCCCAAATCCACCCCAAATCCACCCCGAATCCATCCCAGAAACCCCAAATCCACCCCAAATCCACCCCGAATCCATCCCAGAAACCCCAAATCCACCCCAAACCCACCCCAAATCCATCCCAGAAACCCCAAAATTCACCCCAAATCCACCCCAAATCCATCCCAGAAACCCCAAAATCCATCCCAAATCCACCCCAAACTCACCCCAAATCCATCAACCAACATCCCGCTACCCCTGGGCACTGTCACCATCCTGTGCATCGACCTGGGCACCGACATGGTGAGGGGACCCAAATCCACCCAGAATTCATCCCAGAAACCCCAAAATTCACCCCAAATCCATCCCAGAAACCCCAAACCCACCCCAAATCCACCCCAAACTCACCCCAAATCCATCAACCAACATCCCGCTACCCCTGGGCACTGTCACCATCCTGTGCATGAACCTGGGCACTGACATGGTGAGGGGACCCCAAATCCTCCTTGGGACCCCAAAACAATCCCAAATCCATCCCAAATCTATCCCCAAATCCATCCCAAATCCATCCCAAATCCATCCTAAATCCACCACAAATCCACCACAAATCCACCCCAAATCCACCAATCCCACCCCAAATCCACCCCAAATCCATCCCAAATCCACCCCAAACCCACCCCAAATCCATCCCAAATCCATCCCAAATCCATCCTAAATCTATCCCAAATCCACCCCAAATCTATCCCAAATCCACCCCAAATCCATCCCCAATCCATCCCAAATCCATCCCAAATCCATCCCAAATCCATCCCCAATCCATCCCAAATCCATCCCAAACCCACCCCAAATCCACCCCAAATCCACCCCAAATCTATCCCAAATCCATCCCAAATCCACCCCGAATCTATCCCAAATCCACCCCAAATCCATCCCAAACCCACCCCATGACATGGGACCTCGGGTGACATGGGCAGAGGTGACAGTGAGTGGCACTGGGGTGACTCTGGGTGACACAAGGGTTACACGGAGATGGCATTGGGTGACATTTGGTGCCATGGGGGTGACACAGGATGACACTGGGGTGACACTGTGTGACACAAGGTGACACTGGGTGACATTTGGTGCCATGGGGGTGACACTGGGTGACTGTGGGCGACACAGAGGTGACACAGAGGTGACACAGGGTGACATTTGAGTGCCATGGGGGTGACACTGGGTCTCACAGGGGTGACACTGGGTGACACTGGGTGCCACAGGAGTGACACAGAGGTGACATAGGGTGACATTGGGTCACACTGGATGACACCATGTGCCATGGGGGTGACACAGGGGTGACATTGGGTGACATGGGGTGACACTAAGTGTCTCTGGGTGACACTGGGTGGCACAGAGGTGACACAGAGGTGACTCTCAGTGCCACAGAGGTGCCACTGGGTGACACTGGGTGACACAGGATGACACCGTGTGCCGTGGGGGTGACACTGGGTGACACAGAGATGACACAGGGTGACATTTGAGTGCTGTGAGGGTGACACTGGGTCTCACAGGGGTGACACGGGGTGACACTGGGTGCCACAGGGGTGACACTGGGTGACATTGGGTCGCACTGGATGGTACCATGTGCCATGGGGGTGACACAGGGGTGACATTGGGTGACATGGGGTGACACTAAGTGTCTCTGGGTGACACTGGGTGGCACAGAGGTGACACAGAGGTGACTCTCAGTGACACAGAGGTGACACAGAGGTGACACAGGGTGACATTGGGTCACACTGGATGACACCATGTGCCATTGGGGTGACACAGGGGTGACATTGGGTGACATGGGGTGACACTGATTGTCTCTGGGTGACACTGGGTGGCACAGAGGTGCCACAGAGGTGCCCCAGGTGTGCCCCATGTCACCGCGGTGTCCCCGCTGTCCCCTCAGGTCCCTGCCATCTCCCTGGCGTACGAGGCTGCCGAGAGTGACATCATGAAGCGACAGCCGCGGAACCCCCGCAGTGACAAACTGGTGAACGAGCGCCTCATCAGCATGGCCTACGGCCAGATCGGTCAGTGGGCACTCACTGGGGTCACCTGGGTCACCAGGGTCACCTGGGGTCACTGGAGTCACTGGGGTCACTGGGGTCACCAGGGGTCACTCATCAGCATGGCCTACGGCCAGATCGGTCAGTGGGCACTCAGGGGTCACTGGGGTCACTGGGGTCACCTGGGGTCACTGGGGTCACCAGGGGTCACTCATCAGCATGGCCTATGGCCAGATCGGTCAGTGGTCACTCACTGGTCACTCAGGGGTCACTCAGGGGTCACCAGGGGTCACTCAGGCTCATCAGCATGGCCTACGGCAAGATCGGTCAGTGGGCACTCAGGGGTCACTGGGGTCACTGGGGTCACCAGGGCCACCAGGGTCACCAGGGGTCACCAGGGGTCACCAGGGGTCACTCAGGGGTCACTCAGGGGTCACTCATCAGCATGGCCTACGGCCAGATCAGTCAGTGCAGGGTCCTGGGGTGATCCCAAATCCCATGGCTCTGATCCTGATCCCCAGGGATGATCCAGGCCCTTGGTGGTTTCTTCACCTTGGTTCTGACCCCAATCCCACTGCTCTGACCCCAATCCCAATCCCAATCCCGATCCCATTGTTCTGACCCTGATCCCGATCCCGATCCCACAGGGATGGTCCAGGCCCTTAGTGGCTTCTTCACCTTGGTTCTGACCCCAATCCCACTGCTCTGACCCCGATCCCAGTCCCAGTCCCAGTCCCAATCCCAATCCCAATCCCAATCCCAATCCCGATCCCATTCCCGATCCCCAGGGATGATCCAGGCCCTGGGTGGGTTCTGCACTGTGGTTCTGACCCCGATCCCAATCCTGATCCCGATCCCACTGTTCTGACCCCGATCCCATTCCCGATCCCCAGGGATGATCCAGGCCCTCGGTGGGTTCTGCACTGTGGTTCTGACCCCAATCCCAATCCCAATCCCAATCCCAATCCCAATCCCAATCCCATTCCTGATCCCCCAGGGATGATCCAGGCCCTTGGCAGGTTCTTCACCATTGCTCTGACCCCAATCCCAATCCCAATCCCAATCCCAATCCTGATCCCATTGTTCTGAGCCCGATCCCGTTCCCGATCCTCAGGGATGATCCAGGCCCTGGGTGGGTTCTGCACTGTGATTCTGACCCCGATCCCACTGTTCTGACCCCAATCCTGACCCCGATCCCATTCCCGATCCCCAGGGATGATCCAGGCCCTGGGTGGGTTCTTCACGTACTTCGTGATCCTGGCTGAGAACGGATTCCTGCCGGGGACGCTGCTGGGGATCCGCCTGGCCTGGGATGATCGATCCAAGAACGACCTGGAGGATTCCTACGGCCAGGAGTGGGTGAGGGACCCTAAATGACCCTAAATGACCCTAAATGGACCCTAAACTGACCCTAAATGATCCTAAACTGACTCTAAACTGATCCTAAATGACCCTAAACTGACCCTAAACTGACCCTAAATGACCCTAAATGACCCTGAATGACCCTAAACTGACCCTAAACTGACCTTAAACTGACCCTAAACTGACCCTAAACTGACCCTAAACTGACCCTAAACTGACCCTAAATGGCCCTAAATGACCCTAAACTGACCCTAAACTGACCCTAAACTGACCCTAAACTGACCCTAAATGGCCCTAAATGACCCTAAACTGACCCTAAACTGACCCTAAATGGCCCTAAATGACCCTAAACTGACCCTAAACTGACCCTAAACTGACCCTAAACTGACCCTAAATGGCCCTAAATGACCCTAAACTGACCCTAAACTGACCCTAAACTGACCCTAAACTGACCCTAAATGGCCCTAAATGACCCTAAACTGACCCTAAACTGACCCTAAATGGCCCTAAATGACCCTAAACTGACCCTAAACTGACCCTAAACTGACCCTAAACTGACCCTAAATGGCCCTAAATGACCCTAAACTGACCCTAAACTGATCCTAAGCTGACCCTAAATGACCCTGCACTGACCTTAAACTGATCCTAAAACTGACCTTTAACTGACCCTAAATGACCCTAAACTGACTCTAAACTGACCCCAAACTGACCCTACACTGACCTTAAACTGACCCTACACTGACCCTAAACTGACCCTACACTGACCCTACACTGACCCTAAACTGACCCAAAATGACCATAAACTGACCTTAAACTGACCCTAAATGACCCTAAACTGACCCTAAATGACCCTAAATGACCCTAAACTGACCCTAAACTGACCCTACACAATCCTACACTGACCCTAAATGACCTTAAACTGACCCTAAACTGACCATAAACTGACCCTGAATGGACCCTAAATGACCCTACACTGACCCTACACTGACCCCAAACTGACCCTAAACATTATTTCCTTGTGGTTTCCACCCCGTTTACTCACACTTTACACCCCGTTTTCTCCTGGATTACACCCCATTATTTCCTCACAGTTTACACACCATTTTCTCCTGATTTACACCCCCTTTACTCCCGGTTTACACCCCATTATTTCCTCCTGATTTACACCCTGTTTCCTCCCGATTCACACCCCCTTTACTCCTGATTTACACCTCGTTTCCTCATGATTTACACCCCGTTTCCTCCTGGTTTACACCCCATTATTTCCTCATGATTTACACCCCGTTTACTCCCTATTCACACCCCCTTTACTCGTGATTTACACCCCATTTTCTGCCGGTTTACACCCCATTTCCTCCCGGTTTGCCCCCAATTTACTCTCAGTTTACACCCTATTATTTCCTCACGGTTTCCACCCCGTTTACTCACAATTTACACCCCATTTTCTCACGATTTATACCCCGTTTCCTCACAGTTTCCACCCCATTTCCTCATGATTTACACCCCGTTTACTCCCAGTTTACACCCCATTATTTCCTCGCGGTTTCCACCCCGTTTACGCCCAGTTTCCACCCCGTTTTCTCCTGATTTACACCCCGTTTACTCCCGGTTTCCACCCCATTTCCTCACAGTTTACACCCTGTTTCCTCTCAGTTTACACCCCATTTCATCCCGGTTCACACGCCATTTCCTCATGATTTACACCCCACTTACTCCCGGTTTCCACCCTGTTTGCTCCCACTTTCCACCCCATTATTTCCTCACAGTTTCCACCCTGTTTCCTCCTGATTTACACCCCGTTAACTCCTGGTTTACACCCCATTATTTCCTCCTGATTCACACCCCATTTCCGCCTGATTTACACTCCATTTACTCCCACTTTACACCCCATTATTTCCTCCTGATTTACACCGCATTTCCTCCCCATTTCCCCCCAGTTTCTTCCCCATTATCTCCCCATTTCCTCGCGGTTTCCACTCCCTTTACTCACGGTTTACACCCCGTTTCCTCCCGATTCACACCCCGTTTACTCACAATTTACACCCCGTTTACTCCCACTTTACACCCCATTATTTCCTTCCGATTTACACCCAGTTTTCTTGCAGTTTCCACCCCATTTCTTTGTGATTTACACCCCATTATTTCCTCATGATTTACACCTCATTTCCTCACAGTTTCCACCCCATTTCCTCCCGATTTACACCCCGTTTACTCCTGGTTTACACCGCATTATTTCCTCATGGTTTCCACCCTGTTTCCTCCCAATTTACACCCCATTATTTCCTCCTGATTCACACCCCCTTTACTCATGATTCACACCCGGTTTTCTCCTGGTTTACACCCCATTATTTCCTCACGGTTTCCACCCCGTTTCCTCTCGATTTACACCCCGTTTACTCCCACTTTACACCCCCCTTTACTCCCAGTTTACACCCCGTTTTCACCCAATTTACACCCCGTTTACTCCTGGTTTACACCCCATTATTTCCTCCCGATTTACACCCCAATTCCTCACAGTTTCCACCCTGTTTCCTCCTGATTCACACCCCCTTTCCTCCTGATTTACACCCAGTTTCCTCCCGATTTACACCCCCTTTACTCGTGATTCACACCCCCTTTACTCCTGATTTACACCCAGTTTCCTCCCGCTTTCCACCCCGTTTTCTCCCTATTCACACCCCCTTTACTCATGGTTTACACCCGGTTTCCTCCCGGTTTACACCCGGTTTACTCCCGATTTCCACCCCATTATTTCCTCCTGATTTACACCCCGTTTCCTCCCAGTTTACACCCCCTTTACTCCTGATTTACACCCGGTTTCCTCCTGATTCACACCCCATTTTCTCCTGATTCACACCTGGTTTACTCCCACTTTCCAGCCCGTTTACTCATGATTTACACCCCATTATTTCCTCCCGATTTACACACAGTGTTTCCTCCTGATTCACACCCCCTTTACTCATGATTTACACCCGGTTTACTCCTGGTTTACACCCCATTATTTCCTCACAGTTTCCTCCCGATTTACACCCCAATTCCTCACAGTTTCCACCCAGTTTACTCATGATTTACACCCCGTTTCCTCCCACTTTCCACCCCGTTTCCTCCCGATTTACACCCCATTATTTCCTCCTGATTTACACCCTGTTTCCTCCTGCTTTCCACCCCGTTTACTCATGATTTACACCCGGTTTCCTCCCGATTTACACCCGGTTTCCTCCTGATTTACACCCCATTTACTCCCAGTTTACACCCCATTATTTCCTCCTGATTTACACCCCATTATTTCCTCACGGTTTCCACCCCATTTCTTCCCGATTCACAACCCCATTATTTCCTCCTGATTCACACCCCATTTTCTCCCGATTCACACCCTGTTTACTCCCGGTTTACACCCCCTTTACTCCTGATTTACACCCCATTATTTCCTCCTGATTTACACCCCGTTTTCTCCCGATTTGCCCCCCATTTACTCCCGGTTTACACCCCATTATTTCCTCCTGATTTACACCCCGTTTCCTCCCGATTTACACACCGTTTACTCGTGATTCACACCCCGTTTTCTCCCATTTCACACCCCCTTTACTCCTGATTTACACCCCATTTCCTCCCAGTTCACACCCAGTTTACTCGTGATTCACACCCCGTTTCCTCCCGGTTTACTCCTGATTTACACCCCATTATTTCCTCCTGATTTACACCCGGTTTACTCCTGATTTACACCCCATTTTCTCCCGGTTGCCACCCCATTATTTCCTTGCGGTTTCCACCCCATTTACTCACACTTTACACCCTGTTTACTCCCGATTTACACCCCACTTCCTTCCGATTTACACCCCATTTACTCTCGATTTACACCCCGTTTACTCCCACTTTCCACCCCATTTTCCCCTAATTCACACCCCCTTCACTCCTGATTTACACCCCGTTTCCTCCTGATTCACACCCCTTTTACTCGTGATTTACACCCCGTTTACTCCCGATTTACACACGGTTTCCTCCTGATTTACACCCCATTTACTCCCAGTTTACACCCTATTATTTCCTCATGGTTTCCACCCCATTTCTTCCTGATTCACACCCCATTTACTCCCGCTTTCCACCCCGTTTTCTCCTGATTTACACCCCGTTTACTCATGATTTACACCCCATTATTTCCTCATGGTTTCCACCCCATTTACTCATGATTTACACCCCGTTTCCTCCCGATTTACACCCCATTATTTCCTCCCGATTTACACACGGTTTCCTCCTGATTTACACACCGTTTACTCATGATTCACACCCCCTTTACTCATGATTTACACCCCATTATTTCCTCCCGGTTTACACGCGGTTTCCTCCCGCTTTCCACCCCCTTTACTCCCGGTTTACACCCCGTTTCCTCCCGGTTTACTCGCGGTTTCCTCCCGGTTCACACCCAGTTTACTCCTGGTTTACACCCCCTTTACTCCTGATTTACACCCGGTTTCCTCCCGGTTTACACGCGGTTTCCTCCTGATTTACACCCCCTTTACTCCCGATTTACACCCCATTTCCTCATGATTTACACCCCGTTTACTCATGATTTACACCCCATTATTTCCTCCCGATTTACACGCGGTTTCCTCCCGGTTTACTCCTGATTTACACCCGGTTTCCTCCTGATTTACACCCGGTTTCCTCCCGCTTTCCACCCCCTTTACTCCCGGTTTACACGCGGTTTCCTCCCGGTTTACACCCGGTTTACTCCCGGTTTACACCCCGTTTACTCCCGGTTTACTCGCGGTTTCCTGCAGACGTACGAGCAGCGCAAGGTGGTGGAGTTCACGTGCCACACAGCTTTCTTCGCCAGCATCGTGGTGGTGCAGTGGGCAGACCTCATCATCTGCAAGACGCGGCGCAACTCCGTCTTCCAGCAGGGCATGAAGTGCGGCCAGAGCACCCCAAAACCACCCCAAAATCACCCCAAAATTATCCTAAAAATACCCCAAAATCAGCCCAAAAATACCCCAAAATTATCCTAAAAATATTCCAAAATCAGCCCAAAATCCTACCAAAAAATACCCCAAAATCACCCCAACTCCGTCTTCCAGCAGGGCATGAAGTGCGGCCAGAGCACCCCAAAACCACCCCAAAATCACCCCAAAATTATCCTAAAAATACCCCAAAATCAGCCCAAAAATACCCCAAAATTATCCTAAAAATATCCCAAAATCAGCCCAAAATCCTACCCAAAAATACCCCAAAATTATCCTAAAAATACCCCAAAATCACCCCAAAATCCTACCCAAAAATACCCCAAAATCACCACAAAATCACCCCAAAATCACCCCAAAATCAGCCCAAAAATACCCCAAAATCAGCCCAAAATCACCCTAAAATCCTACCCAAAAATACCCCAAAATTATCCTAAAAATACAAAAAAATCAGCCCAAAATCACCCCAAAATTATCCTAAAAATACCCAAAATCACCCCAAAATCCTACCCAAAAATACCCCCAAATCACCCCAAAATCACCCTAAAATCCTACCCAAAAATCACCCTAAAATCACCCCAAAATCCTACCCAAAAATACCCCAAAATCACCCCCAAAATCACCCGAAAATCCCACCCAAAAGTACCCCAAAATCCTACCCAAAATCACCCTAAAATCACCCCAAAATCCTACCCCAAAATACCCAAAATCCTACCCAAAAATACCCAAAAATCTGACTCCAAATCACCCCAAAATCACCCCAACTCCGTCTTCCAGCAGGGCATGAAGTGCGGCACGAACACCCCAAAATCACCCCAAAATCACCCCAAAATCAGCCCAAAATCACCCCAAAATCAGCCCAAAAATACCCCAAAATCACCCCAAAAATACCCCAAAACCCTACCCAAAAATACCCCAAAATTATCCTAAAAATACCCAAAAATCACCCCAAAATCACCCCAACTCCGTCTTCCAGCAGGGCATGAAGTGCGGCCAGAGCACCCCAAAATCAGCCCAAAAATACCCCAAAATTATCCTAAAAATACCCCAAAATCAGCCCAAAAATACCCCAAAATTATCCTAAAAATATCCCAAAATCAGCCCAAAATCCTACCAAAAAATACCCCAAAATCAGCCCAACTCTGTCTTCCAGCAGGGCATGAAGTGCGGCCAGAGCACCCCAAAATCACCCCAAAAATACCCCCAAAATCAGCCCAAAATCACCCCGAAATCAGCCCAAAATCACCCTAAAATCCTACCCAAAAATACCCCAAAATTATCCTAAAAATACAAAAAAATCAGCCCAAAATCACCCCAAAATTATCCTAAAAATACAAAAAAATCACCCCAAAATCCTACCCAAAAATACCCCCAAATCACCCCAAAATCAGCCCAAAATCCTACCCCAAAATCCACCCCAACTGCATCTTCCAGCAGGGCATAATGTGCGGCCCCCAAAATACCCCAAAATCACCCCAAAATCCTACCCAAAAGTACCCCAAAATCAGCCCAAAATACCCCAAAATCATCCTAAAAATACCCAAAAATCTGACCCCAAATCACCCCACCTCCATCTTCCAGCAGGGCATGAAGTGCGGCCAGAACACCCCAAAATCACCCCAAAATCCTACCCAAAAGTACCCCAAAATCAGCCCAAAATCACCCCAAAAATACCCCAAAATCAGCCCAAAAATACCGCAAAATCACCCCAAAATCAGCCCAAAATTCCACCCATAAATACCCCAAAATCACCCAAAAATACCCCAAAATCATCCTAAAAATACCCAAAAATCTGACCCAAAATCACCCCCAAACCAGCCCAAAATCCTACCCAAAATCACCCCAAAATCCTGCCCAAAATCACCCTAAAATCCCACCCAAAAATACCCCAAATCACCCCAAAATCACCCCAAAATCCTACCCCAAAATCCACCCCAACTGCATCTTCCAGCAGGGCATAAGGTGCGGCCAAAACTCCCCAAAAATATCCCAAAATCATCCCAATCTTCCCCCAAAACCTCCCCCAACCCCTCCAACCCCTCCTCGCACCCCAAAATTCCCCAAATCCCCCCAAAAACCCCAAATTTTCGGGAACAAGATCCTGATTTTCCCAAACTCCCCCAAAATTCCCAAAAAAAATCCCCAAATCCCCATTAAAAAACCCGAAAAAAAACCCTAAAACTGCCCCAAAACTGCCCCAACACTGCCCCAAAAGGACCCCAATCCCCCCCAAACCTCCCTCAACCCCTCCTTCCCACCCCAAAAAACCCAAATCCCCCAAAAAAAACCCAGATTTTAGGAACAAGATGCTGATTTTCTCAAACACCCCTAAAATCCCCCCCCAAATCCCCCCAAAAAAAACCCCAAAAAACCACTTAAAACCGCCCTAAAACTGCCCCAACACTGCCCCAAAACGACCCCAATCCTCCCCAAACGTCCCCCAACCCCTCCTTCCCACCCCAAAAAAACCCAAATCCCCCAAAACCCCAAATCCCCCCCAAAAAAAACCCAAATCCCCCCAAAAAACCCCAAATCCCCAAATTTCCAGGAACAAGATCCTGATTTTCCCAAACACCCCAAAAATCCCCCAAAAATCCCCCAAAAATCCCCCAAAAATCCCCAAAAAATCCCCCAAAAATCCCCCAAAAATCCCCCAAAAATCCCCAAAAATCCCCCAAAAATCCCCAAAAATCCCCAAAAATCCCCAAAAAACTCCCAAAATCCCCCAAAAATCCCCAAAAATCCCCAAAAAACCCCCAAAATCCCCCAAAAATCCCCAAAAATCCCCAAAAAACCCCCAAAATCCCCCAAACAAAAAACCCCAAAATCCCCCAAAAATCCCCAAAAATCCCCAAAAATCCCCCAAAAATCCCCCAAAATCCCCAGAATCCCCCAAAAATCCCCCAAAAATCCCCAAAAATCCCCAAAAATCCCCCAAAAATCCCCCCAAAATCCCCCAAAAATCCCCCAAAAAACCTAAAAAACCCCAAATTCCAGGAACAAGATCCTGATTTTCCCAAACACCCCTAAAATCCCCCCAAAAAAACCAAGTCCCCCCAAAAAAAAGCCCTAAAAAAACCCCTAAAACAGCCCCAAAACTGCCCCAAAACGACCCCAATCCCCCCCAAACCTCCCTCAACCCCTCCTTCCCACCCCAAAAAAACCCCAAATCCCCCAAAAATCCCCAAATTTCAGGAACAAGATCCTGATTTTCCCAAACACCCCAAAAATCCCCCAAAAATCCCCAAAATCCCCCAAAAATCCCCAAAATCCCAAAAAAATCCCCCAAAAATCCCCAAAAAACCCCCAAAAATCCCCCAAAAATCCCCCAAAAATCCCCCAAAAATCCCCCAAAATCCCCAAAAAACCTAAAAAACCCCAAATTCCAGGAACAAGATCCTGATTTTCCCAAACACCCCTAAAATCCCCCCCAAAAAAAACCAAGTCCCCCCAAAAAAAGCCCTAAAAAAACCCCTAAAACAGCCCCAAAACTGCCCCAAAACGACCCCAATCCCCCCAAACCTCCCTCAACCCCTCCTTCCCACCCCAAAAAAACCCCAAATCCCCAAAAATCCCCAAATTTCAGGAACAAGATCCTGATTTTCCCAAACACCCCAAAAATCCCCCAAAATCCCCAAAAATCCCCCAAAAATCCCCAAAAATCCCAAAAAATCCCCAAAAATCCCCAAAAAAACCCCGAAAAATCCCCCAAAAATCCCCAAAATCCCCCAAAAAACCTAAAAAACCCCAAATTCCAGGAACAAGATCCTGATTTTCCCAAACACCCCTAAAATCCCCCCAAAAAAACCAAGTCCCCCCAAAAAAAGCCCTAAAAAAAACCCTAAAACAGCCCCAAAACTGCCCCAAAACGACCCCAATCCCCCCCAAACCTCCCTCAACCCCTCCTTCCCACCCCAAAAAAACCCCAAATCCCCCAAAAAACCCAAATTTAGGAACAAGATCTTGATTTTCTCAAACACCCCTAAAATCCCCCCAAAAAATCCCCCCAAAAAAACCCAAAAAACACCTAAAACTGCCTCAACACTGCCCCAAAAGGACCCCAATCCTCCCCAAACCTCCCCCAACCCCTCCTTCCCACCCCCAAAAACTCCAAATCCCCCAAAACCCCAATCCCCCCCAAAAAAACCCAAATCCCCCCAAAAAACCCCAAATCCCCAAATTTCCAGGAACAAGATCCTGATTTTCCCAAACACCCCAAAAATCCCCCAAAAATCCCCCAAAAAAACCCAAAAAATCCCAAAAACCCCCAAATTTCCAGGAACAAGATCCTGATTTTCATCAACACCCCTAAAATCCCCCCAAAAAAACCCAAATCCCCCAAAAAAACCCAAAAAACGCCCTAAAAAAACCCTAAAAAAAAAACCCTAAACCTGCCCCAAAACTGCCCCAATCCCCCCAAATCTCCCCCAACCCCTCCTCCCACCCCAAAAAAACCCAAATCCCCCCAAAAAATCCCCCCCAAAATCCCCAAAAATCCCCAAAAAAACCCCAAAAACCCAAAAAACCCCAAATTCAGGAACAAGATCCTGATTTTCGGGCTGCTGGAGGAGACGGCGCTGGCAGCGTTCCTGTCCTACTGCCCTGGCATGGGCGTGGCCCTGCGCATGTACCCCCTGAAGTGAGGCTCCCCAAAATCCTCACCCCACCCCCCCTTTGGACCCCGAATTTATGGGGTGACCCCGAATTTATGGGGTGTGACCCCAAATTTATGGGTGTGACCCCGAATTTATGGGTGTGACCCCGAATTTATGGGGTGACCCCGAATTTATGGGGTGTGACCCCAAATTTATGGGGTGACCCCGAATTTATGGGTGTGACCCCGAATTTATGGGTGTGACCCCGAATTTATGGCTTTGTCCCCAAATTTATGGGAATTTTCCCCAAATTTATGAGGTGCGACCCCGAATTTATGGGAATTTTCCCCAAATTTATGGGGTGTGACCCCGAATTTATGGGTGTGACCCCGAATGTATGGGTTTGACCCCAAATTTATGGGAATTTTCCCCAAATTTATGGGGTGACCCCAAATTTATGGGTGTGACCCCAAATTTATGGGGTGTGACCCCGAATTTATGGGTGTGACCCCGAATTTATGGGGTGACCCCGAATTTATGGGGTGTGACCCCGAATTTATGGGTTTGACCCCAAATTAATGAGGTTTTTCCCAAAATTATGGATTTTGTCCCCAAATTTATGGAGTTTGTCCCCAAATTTATGGGGTGACCCCAAATTTATGGGTGTGACCCCAAATTTACAGGGCTTGACCCCAAATTTATAGATTTTTTCCCCAAAATTTAAGGTTTTGTCCCCAAATTTATGGGGTTTGACCCCAAATTTATGGGTGTGACCCCAAATTTATGGGGTGACCCCAAATTTATGGGGTGACCCCGAATTTATGGGGTGTGACCCCGAATTTCTGGGTTTGACCCCAAATTTATGGGAATTTTCCCCAAATTTATGGGGTGACCCCGAATTTATGGGGTGACCCCGAATTTATGGGTTTGACCCCAAATTAATGAGGTTTTTCCCAAAATTTATGGATTTTGTCCCCAAATTTATGGAGTTTGTCCCCAAATTTAAGGGGTGACCCCGAATTTATGGGTTTGCCCCAAATTTATAGAGTTTTTCCCCAAATTTCTGGGTTTTGTCCCAAATTTATGAGGTGCGACCCCAAATTTATGGTTTTGACCCCAAATTTCTGGGGTTTGTCCCCAATTTATGGAGTTTGACCCAAATTTATAGAGTTTGTCCCCAAATTTCTTGGTTTTGTCCCCAAATTTCTGGGTTTGTCCCCAAATTTATGGGATTTGACCCAAATTTATGCAGTTTGTCCCCAAATTTCAGGGGTTTGACCCCAAATTTTTGGGGTTTTTCCCAAAATTTCTGGGGTTTGTCCCCAAATTTATGGTTTTGACCCCAAATTTAAGGGGTTTGTCCCCAAATTTATGAGGTTTTGACCCAAATTTCTGGGTTTGACCCCGAATTTCTGGGGTTTTTCCCAAAATTTCTGTGTTTTTCCCCAAATTCATGGGTTTGTCCCCAAATTAATGAGATTTTTCCCAAAATTTATGGGGTTTGACCCCAAATTTATGGCTTTGTCCCCAAATCTATGGTTTTTCCCCAAATTTCTGAGTTTGACCCCAAATTTATGGGTTTTTTCCCCAAATTTAGGGGTTTGTCCCCAAATTTATGGGTTTTCCCCCAAATTTATGGAGTTTGACCCCAAATTTCTGGGGTTTGTCCCTAAATTTCTTGGTTTTGTCCCCAAATTTATTGTTTTGTCCCCAAATTTATGGGTGTGACCCCAGATTTATGGGTGTGACCCCAAATTTATGGGTTTGCCCCCAAATTTATAGAGTTTTTCCCCAAATTTCTGGGTTTTGTCCCAAATTTATGAGGTGCGACCCCAAATTTATGGTTTTGACCCCAAATTTCTGGGGTTTGTCCCCAAATTTATGGAGTTTGACCCCAAATTTATAGAGTTTGTCCCCAAATTTCTTGGTTTTGTCCCCAAATTTCTGGGTTTGTCCCCAAATTTATGGGATTTGACCCCAAATTTATGCAGTTTGTCCCCAAATTTCAGGGGTTTGACCCCAAATTTTTGGGGTTTTTCCCAAAATTTCTGGGGTTTGTCCCCAAATTTATGGTTTGACCCCAAATTTAAGGGGTTTGTCCCCAAATTTATGAGGTTTTGACCCCAAATTTCTGGGTTTGACCCCGAATTTCTGGGGTTTTTCCCCAAAATTTCTGTGTTTTTCCCCAAATTCATGGGTTTGTCCCCAAATTAATGAGATTTTTCCCAAAATTTATGGGGTTTGACCCCAAATTTATGGCTTTGTCCCCAAATCTATGGTTTTTCCCCAAATTTCTGAGTTTGACCCCAAATTTATGGGTTTTTTCCCCAAATTTAGGGGTTTGTCCCCAAATTTATGGGTTTTCCCCCAAATTTATGGAGTTTGACCCCAAATTTCTGGGGTTTGTCCCTAAATTTCTTGGTTTTGTCCCCAAATTTATTGTTTTGTCCCCAAATTTATGGGTGTGACCCCAGATTTATGGGTGTGACCCCAAATTTATGGGTTTGCCCCCAAATTTATAGAGTTTTTCCCCAAATTTCTGGGTTTTGTCCCAAATTTATGAGGTGCGACCCCAAATTTATGGTTTTGACCCCAAATTTCTGGGGTTTGTCCCCAAATTTATGGAGTTTGACCCCAAATTTATAGAGTTTGTCCCCAAATTTCTTGGTTTTGTCCCCAAATTTCTGGGTTTGTCCCCAAATTTATGGGATTTGACCCCAAATTTATGCAGTTTGTCCCCAAATTTCAGGGGTTTGACCCCAAATTTTTGGGGTTTTTCCCAAAATTTCTGGGGTTTGTCCCCAAATTTATGATTTTGTCCCCAAATTTCTGGGGTTTTCCCCCAAATTTATGGGTTTTCCCCAAATTTAAGGGGTTTGTCCCCAGATTTCTGGGGTTTGACCCCAAATTTATGGGTGTGACCCCAAATTTATGGTTTTGACCGAAAATTTCTGGGTTTGTCCCCAAATTTATGGGGTTTGTCCCCAAATTTCTAGGGTTTTTCCCCAAATTTATGGTTTTGTCCCCAAATTTCTTGGTTTTGACCCCAAATTTATGGTTTTGTCCCAAATTTATGGGTTTGTCCCCAAATTTATGAGTTTTTTCCCCAAATTTCTGAGGTTTTCCCCAAATTTCTGAGGTTTTTCCCCAAATTTCTGGGGTTTTTCCCCAAATTTCTGGGTTTGTCCCCAAATTTATGGGTTTGACACCAAATTCATGGGTTTTGACCCCGAATTTTTGGTTTTGTCCCCAAATTTATGGGGTCTGACCCCAACTGTATGGGTTTGACCCCAAATTTATGGGTTTGTCCCAAATTTCTGGGTTTGTCCCCAAAATCATGGTTTTGTCCCCAAATTTATGGCTTTGTCCCCAAATTTCTGGGTTTTGTCCCCAAATTCATGGTTTTGTCCCCAAATTTCTGTGTTTTTCCCCAAATTTCTGAGGTTTCCCCCCAAATTTATGGTTTTATCCCCAAATTTACGGTTTTCTCCCCAAATTCCAGGGTCACGTGGTGGTTCTGCGCCTTCCCCTACTCGCTGCTCATCTTCGCCTACGATGAGGTCAGGAAGCTCATCCTGAGGCGCTACCCTGGAGGTGAGACCCCAAAAATGGGGGAGACCCCAAAAATGGGGGGAACATCCTAAAAAATGGGGGGGAACAGCAAAAAAAATGGGGGGAGATCCTAAAAAATGGGGGGAACCAAAAAAAATGGGGGGAAAACAAAAAAAAAAGGGGGGAAACAAAAAATGGGGGGGGAGCACAAAAAAAATGGGGGAAAAAAGAAAAGGGGAAATGCAAAAAATGGAAACCCCCAAAAAATCGGGGGGAACCCCAAAAAAATGGGGGGGAAACAAAAAAATGGGGATGGGAAAATGTGGCACAAAAAAAAACGGGGAAAAACCTAAAAAAATGGGGGAAAACTAAAAAATGGGAAGAACCCCAAAAAAATGGGGGGAAACTAAAAAAAAGAGGGGGGACCCCAAAAAATGGGGATGGGAAAATGTGGCACAAAAAAAATGGGGGAAACCCAAAAAAATGGGGGAAAACCCCAAAAAATAGGGGGGGAAACCCCTAAAAAATGGGGGAGAACCCAAAAAAAAGGGGGGGAAACACCAAAAAAATGGGGGAAAACCTAAAAAATGAGGAAACCCAAAAAATGGGGGGAAAAACCCTAAAAATGGGGGAGAACATGAAAAAAATTGAGGGAACCAAAAAAAAATGGGGGGGAAAACAAAAAAAAGAGGGGGGAGACCCTAAAAAATGGGGGAAAACCCCTAAAAAATGGGGAAACCCAAAAAATGGGGGGGAACACAAAAAAAAAAAGGGGAAAACCCCAAAAAATGGGGGGGCACCAAAAAAATGGGGGGGAAACCCTAAAAACTGGGGGGGAACGTCAAAAAAATAGGGAGAGGCCCTAAAAATGGGGGAAACACCCTAAAAATGGGGGGAACAAAAAAAATGGGGGGAGACCCCAAAAAATGGGGGGGAAAATCCTAAAAAATGGGGGGGAACAGCAAAAAAATGGGGGGAAAACCCTTAAAAAAGGGGAAATCCAAAAAATGGGGGGGGAACACAAAAAAAATAGGGGGGAAACCCTAAAAATGGGGGGATACCCTAAAAAATGGGGAAACCCAAAAAATGGGGGGGACACCAAAAATGGGGGGAAAACCCTAAAAAATGGGGGGGAACATCAAAAGAATGGGCAGGGAAAACCAAAAATGGGGGGGAGACCCCAAAAAATGGAGGGAAAGAGAAAAAATAGGGGGAAAACCCAAAAAATGGGGGGGCCCTAAAAAAATGGGGGGAAAACCCAAAAACAATGGGGGAAGACCTAAAAAAAAATGGGGGGAACAAAAAAAAATGGGGGGGAACCCTAAAATGGGGGGAAATCCTAAAAAATGGGGGGGAACACCCTAAAAAATGGGGGGGAAACACAAAAAAATGGGGAAACCCAAAAAAGGGGGGGGAACACCAAAAAAAATGGGGGGAGACCCTAAAAAAATGGGGGGGAAAACCCTAAAAATGGGGGAGAACATCAAAAAAATGGGGGAAAACCCAAAAACAATGGGGGAAATCCTAAATAAAAAATGGGGGGAACAAAAAAAATGGGGGGAACCCTAAAATGGGGGGAAACCCTAAAAAATGGGGGGAATACCCTAAAAAATGGGCGGGAACATCAAAAAAATGGGGGGGAGACCCCAAAAAATGGAGGGAAAGAGAAAAAAATGGGGGGAAAACCCAAAAAATGGTGGGGACCCTAAAAAATGGGGGGGACCCTAAAAATGGGGGAAAAACCCAAAAACAGTGGGGGAAAACCTAAAAAAATGGGGGGAACAAAAAAAATGGGGGGGAACATTAAAAAATGGGGAGAGACCCTAAAAATGGGGGGAAACTAAAAAATGGGGGGAAAACCCTAAAAAATAGGGGGAAACCCCAAAAAATGGGGGGAAAACACAAAAAAATGGGGGGGAGGGAACAAAAAAAATGGGGGGGAAACCTAAAATGGGGGGAAATCCTAAAAAATGGGGGGGAACACCCTAAAAAATGGGGGGGAAACACAAAAAAATGGGGGGGAGGGAACAAAAAAAATGGGGGGAACACAAAAAAAATGGGGGGGAAAACCCTAAAAATGGGGGGGAACAGCAAAAAATGGGGGAAAACCTCAAAAAATAGGGGGGAAAACCTAAAAAATGGGGGAGACCCTAAAAAATGGGGAAACCCAAAAAATTGGGGGGAAAAACCCTAAAAAATGGGGGGAAACTAAAAAATGGGGGGAAAACCCAAAAACAATGGGGGAAAACCTAAAAAAAATGGGGGGGAACATAAAAAAAATGGGGGAAACCCCTAAAAAATGGGGGGATACCCTAAAAATGGGGAAACCCAAAAAATGGGGGGGACACCAAAAATGGGGGGAAAAACCCTAAAAAATGGGGGGAACAGCAAAAAAATGGGGGGGGAGACCCCAAAAAATGGAGGGAAAGAGAAAAAAATAGGGGGAAAATCCAAAAAATGGGGGGGACCCTAAAAAATGGGGAGACAACCCAAAAACAATGGGGGGGAGGGAACAAAAAAAATGGGGGGAACACCAAACAAATGGGAGGGATCCCCAAAAAAACTGGGGATGGGAAAATGGAGGAGAACAAAAAATGGGGAAAAACAAAAAAATGGGGGGAAAACCCTAAAAAAATTGGGGGAAACACCAAAAAATGGGGGGAACAAAAAAAAAATGGGGGGAACCGTAAAATGGGGGGAAATCCCAAAAAATGGGGGGGACCCTAAAAAATGGGGGGAAAGCCCAGAAACAGTGGGGGAGAGCCTAAAAAAAAAAGGGGGCAACAAAAAAAAGGGGGGGAACCCTAAAATGGGGGGGAATACAAAAAAATGGGGGGGGGACAAAACCCTAAAAAATGGGGGGGAGGGAACAAAAGAAATGGGGGGAACCCAAAAAATGGGGGGGGAGACCCAAAAAATGGGGGAAAGCCAAAAAAAGGGGGGAAAAGCAAAAAAAATGGGGGGAACAAAAAATATGGGGGGAAAACCCAAAAACAATGGGGGGAAATCTAAAAAAAAAAGGGGGGAACAAAAAAAATGGGGGGAACACCATAAAAATGGGAGGGATCCCCAAAAAAACTGGGGATGGGAAAATGGAGGAGAACAAAAAATGGGGAAAACAAAAAAATGGGGGGAAAACCCTAAAAAAATAGGGGGAAACACCAAAAAATGGGGGGGAAACACAAAAAGAAATGGGGAGAACACAAAAAAATGGGGGGGAAAGCCAGAAGTGGGAGGAAACCCCCAAAAAATGGGGGGAAAATCCAAAAAAATGGGGGAACCCCAAAAATGGGGGAAAATTTAAAAAATGGGGGGGGAACCCCAAAAAATGGGGACGGGAAACCCCTAAAACAAAGGGGGGGAACCCCAAAAACAATGGGGGGAAACCCCAAAAATGGGGGAAAAAAACCCCAAAAAATAGGGGAAAACCCCCCCCCCAAAAAAATTGGGGAACTCAAAACCCAGGGGGAACTCCCCATAAAAACGGGGGGGGTACCCCAAAAAAACTCCCGAGGGATTTGGGGAACCCTGAGAGATTGGGGAATCCCCGAGGGATTTGGGGGCGCCCGAGGGATTTGGGGAACCCCAAAAAAAGCTCCCGAGGGATTTGGGGGATCCCTGAGGGATTTGGGGGAACCCTGAGGGTTTTTGGGGCGCCCGAGCGATTTGGGGAACCCCGAGGGATTTGGGGGATCCCCAAAAAAAGCTCCCAAGGGATTTGGGGGCGCCGGAAGGATTTGGGGAACTCTGAGGGATTTAGGGAACCCCGAGAGATTTGGGGAACCCCGAGGGATTTGGGGAACCCCAAAAAAAGCCCCCGAGGGATTTGGGAGATCCCTGAGGGTTTTGGGGATCCCTGAGAGATTTGGGGGAACCCTGAGTGTTTTTGGGGCGCCCGAGGGATTTGGGGAACCCCGAGGGATTTGGGGGAACCCCAAAAAAGCTCCCGAGGGGTTTTGGGGCGCCCGAGGGATTTGGGGGAACCCCGAAGGATTTAGGGGATCCCCAAAAAAAGCTCCCGAGGGATTTTGGGGGATCCCCGAGGGATTTGGGGAACCCAAAAAGAGCCCCCGAGGGATTTGGGGATCCCCAGGGATTGGGGCGCCCCTCCCCCCCTGACGCCCCCTCCCCTCTCTTGCAGGTTGGGTGGAGAAGGAAACTTATTACTGACCCCTCCCCCACCGCGGGACCCCCGCCCCCCAAAACTAACCCCGGGGGGGGAGGGGCGGGGAGAGACCCCTGACCCCCCCCCCAGCAGAGCAATAAACCAGTTTAACCCCCGCCGTGTACTGGGAGGGACTGGGAGCGACTGGGAGGGACTGGGAGGGACTGGGAGGGACTGGAATTGAACTGGGGGAGATTGGGGGGGGAACTGGGATGGACTGGGAGGGACTGGGAGGAACTGGGATGGACTGGGATGGACTGGGATTGAACTGGGAGGGACTGGGATGGACTGGGATGGACTGGGAGTGACTGGGAATGGACTGGGATGGACTGGGAGGGACAGGGATGGACTGGGAGGAACTGGGAGGGACTGGGAGGGACTGGGGCGGATTGGGAGAGACTGGGAGGGACTGGGATTGAACTGGGAGGGACTGGGGGGGAACTGGGAGAGATTGGGGGTGGACTGGGATGGACTGGGAATTGACTGGGAGAGATTGGGGGGGAGCTGGGATGGACTGGGAGGGACTAGGAGGGACTGGGATGGACTGGGAATGGACTGGGAATGGACTGGGAGAGATTGGGGGGGAACTGGGATGGACTGGGAGGGACTGGGAATGGACTGGGAATGGATTGGGAGGGACTGGGGGGTAACTGGGAGGGACTGGGATGGACTGGGATTGAACTGGGAGGGACTGGGAGGGACTGGGAGGGACTGGGAGGGGAGGGGGGCACAGGGGGAGGGGCGGGGCCCCTCAAATTCACCCAGAACCCCCCAAAGGACCCCCCCGATCCACTGGGACCCCCCAGACCCCCCAGGACCCCCAGGACACCCCAGTATCCCCCAGACCCCCCAGACTGCCCCGACCCCAATCCCCCCCCATGTCCCCCCAGTTCCCCCACACGGGGGTCCCTCCAACCCACCCCCCAATTTTGGGGGTCCCACGCACCCAACTCTTTGAGTTTGGGGGTCCGGGCACCCCAATTCCCACACATGGGGGTCTCTGGAACCCCCCTCCCCAAATTTGGGGGTCCCGTGCACCCCCTGGCCCCAATTTTGGGGGTCCCGGGTACCCAAATCCCTGAGTTTGGGGGTCCCGGGAGCCCCAATTTCCACACACGGGGGATCCCTGGAACCCCCCTCCTCAACTATGGGGGTCCCTAGCACTCACCTCCCCAAATTTGGGGGTCCCTGGCACCCACCTCCCCAAATTTGGGGGTCTCGGGCACCCCAAAACCCCAATACGGGGGTCTCTGGAAGCCACCTCCCCAAATTTGGGGGTCCCGGGTACCCACGCGGCTGAAAATGGGGGGCCTGGGCACCCACCTCCCCAAATTTGGGGGTCCCGGGCACCCACCTCCCCAAATTTGGGGGTCCTGGGCACCCACCTCCCCAAATTTTGGGGGTCCCGAGCACCACTCCCCAATTTTGGGGGTCCCGAGCCCCAATTTTTGGGGGTCCTGAGCACCCCTAGCCCCTGAGTGTGGCCCAGGGGTCTGCAGCCCCCCCTGCGGACGAGCCCCCCGAGCCCCGCATTGTCCCCTCAATGTCCCCTCAGTGTCCCCTCGGTGTCCCCACGGTGTCCCCCCCATGTCCCCACGGTGTCCCCTCAGTGTCCCCTGAGCCCTTCATTGTCCCCTCAGTGTCCCCACAATGTCCCCCCCGATGTCCCCACGGTGCCCCCGCATTGTCCCCTCAGTGTCCCCCTCGATGTCCCCTCGCTGTCCCCTCAGTGTCCCCCCGCTGTCCCCCCACTGTCCCCGCGATGTCCCCACGGTGTCCCCTCAATGTCCCCCTCGCTGTCCCCTCGCTGTCCCCTCGCTGCCCCCCGCTGTCCCCTCAGTGTCCCCCCGTTGTCCCCTCGCTGTCCCCACGGTGTCCCCTCATTTTCAGCCCCCCCGGCTCCTTTTCCCGGCTCCACACGGAGCAGGAGCGGGGGGGACACTTGGGGACCCTTGGGGACACTTGGGGACAGAGGGGACAGGGGGGTCGGGCCGAGCCCCCCGAGCCCCCCAGGACCCCCCGAGCCGTGGGGACACACAGGGGACAAGGGGACTCCGGGGAGGGTCAGGGTCCCGCTGTCCCCCGGGGAGGGGACAGTGTCCCTCTGTCCCCGCCGTGTCCCCTCCCGGCGGCGCCGGAAGGGGCTGGCACTGTCCCCGTGTCCCCGGGGGTCGTGTCCGTCCTTGTCCCCGGGGCTGGCTCCGTCTGTCCGTGTCCCTCCGACTGTCACCCGGCCCGGGGACGGCTGTCCGTGTGTCCCCACGGTCTGTGCGTCTGTCCCCGTGTCCGTGTGTCTGTCCCCAAGGTCCGTGTGTCCCCGGGGTGTCGCTGTCCCCAGGGTGTCGCTGTCCCCAGGCTGCGGCCCTGAGCCCCGTCCCGGTCTGTCCCTCTGTCCGTCTGTCCCCCTCCGTGTGACCGTCCCCGTGTCCCTCCCTGTGTCCGTGTCCCCTCCCCTGTGCCCGTGTCCATCCCCTGTCCGTGTGTCTATCCCCTGTCCGTGTGTCCGTTCCCGTGTCGCCGTGTCCGTGTGTCCATCCCTGTCCGGGTGTCCCCCGTGACTCCGTGGCCGTGACCGTGTCCGTGTGTCCATCTCCGTTCCCGTGTCCCCGTGTCCCTCTGTCCGTGTGTCCCCGTGTCCATCCCGGTGTCGGTGTGTCCATCACGGTGCCCGTGTGTCCATCCCCGTGTCCATCCCCGTGTCCATCCCGGTGTCCGTGTGTCCATCCCGGGGTCGGTGTGTCCATCCCGGTGTCCGTGTGTCCATCCCGGTATCGGTGTGTCCATCCCCGTGTCCATCCCGGTGTCGGTGTGTCCATCCCGGTGTCGGTGTGTCCATCCCCGTGTCCATCCCCGTGTCCATCCCGGTGTCCGTGTGTCCATCCCCGTGTCCATCCCGGTGTCCGTGTGTCCATCCCGGTGTCCGTGTGTCCATCCCCGCGTGTGTCCCTCTGTCCCCGTGTCCCCGATGTGGCGCTGGGCGCTGGCGCTGCTGGCCCTGGCTCCGGGGGTCTCGGGGGTGTCCGGAGTGTCCGGAGTGTCCGGTGCCGTGTCCGGGGTGTCCGGTGCCGTGTCCGGTGCCGTGTCCGGGGTGTCCGGTGCCGTGCCCGGTGCCGTGTCCGGTGCCGTGTCCGGGGTGTCCGGTATGTCCGGGGCCGTGTCCGGTGCCGTGCCCGGTGCCGTGTCCGGTGCCGTGTCCGGGGTGTCCGGTGCCGTGTCCGGTGCCGTGCCCGGTGCCGTGTCCGGGGTGTCCGGAGTGTCCGGAGTGTCCGGTGCCGTGTCCGGTGCCGTGTCCGGGGTGTCCGGAGTGTCCGGAGTGTCCGGTGCCGTGTCCGGGCGGTCGCTGTCCCTCCCGGCCCCGGACGGGCGGAGCCGCGCGGTGCAGGTGACCCCCGCGACCATCGCGGAGCTGCGGCGGCGCTTCCCCGTGCTGGCGCTGCTGCGGCGACACGGGGACAGGCGACAGCAGGACCGGGAGCTGGCCGCGCTGGAGGTGGGCACTGGGGGACACTGGGGGTGGTACTGGGAGTCACTGGGGTGGCACTGGGGGTGACGCTGGGTGACACTGGGGGACACTGGGAGTGACACTGGGGTGATGCGGGGGGACTCTCAGTCGCTTCCCGGTGCTGGCACAGGGACAGGCGACACGGGGACAGGGGACACGGGGACGAGGAGCTGGCCGCGCTGGAGGTGGGCACTGGGAGCACTGGGAGGCACTGGGGGTGACACTGGGGTTGACACTGGGAGGCACTGGGGGTGACACTGGAGGGACACGAGGGGACCCCGCGGTGTTCCCGGTGCTGCTGCTGCGGGGACACGGGGACAGGTGACACCGGGATGAGGAGCTGGCAGTGCTGGAGGTGGGCCCTGGGAGCACTGGGAGCACTGGGAGCACTGGGGGGCAGTGGGGGTGACACTGGGGGTGACACTGGGGGACACTGGGGTGGCACTGGGGTGATGCGGGGGGACCCTCAGTCGCTTCCCGGTGCTGGCACGGGGACAGACGACACGGGGACGAGGAGCTGGCCTTGCTGCAGGTGGACACTGGGAGCACTGGGGGTGACGCTGGGTGACACTGGGGAACACTGGGAGTCACTGGGGGTGGCACTGGGGGTGACACTGCGGTGATGCGGGGGGACCCTGAGTCGCTTCCCCGTGCTGGCGCTGCTGCGTTGGCGACACGGGGACAGGGGACACGGGGACAAGGAGCTGGCAGTGCTGCAGGTGGGCACTGGGAGCACTGGGGGGCACTGGGGGTGACACTGAGAGTTACTGAGGTGACACTGGGGTGGCACTGGGGGCACTGGGAGGGACTGGGAGCACTGGAGGGACACGTGGAGCCACTGGGGGTGACAGCTCCGGGGACGCCCCGGGGACAGGGGACATCGGGACCAGGAGCTGGCAGTGCTGGAGGTGGGCACTGGGAGCACTGGGAGCACTGGGTGACACTGGGGGACACTGGGGGTGACACTGGGGGACAGCGGGGGTGTCAGTGGCAGGTCCCCACTGTCCCCATGTCCCCACTGTCCCCGCTGTCCCCACTGTCCCCACTGTCCCCACTGTCCCCACTGTCCCCATGTCACCGCTATCCCCACTGTCCCCACTGTTCCCGCTGTCCCCGCTGTCCCCATGTCCCCATGTCCCCATGTCCCCACTGTCCCCACTGTCCCCGCTGTCCCCGCTGTCCCCACTGTCCCCACTGTCCCCATGTCCCCACTGTCCCCACTGTCCCCATGTCCCCACTGTCCCCACTGTCCCCGCTGTCCCCATGTCCCCGCTGTCCCCGCTGTCCCCACTGTCCCCACTGTCCCCACTGTCCCCATGTCCCCATGTCCCCATGTCCCCACTGTCCCCACTGTTCCCATGTCCCCACTGTTCCCGCTGTCCCCGCTGTCCCCATGTCCCCATGTCCCCATGTCCCAGCTGGTGGCACAGGCGCTGGAGCACAGCGGTGTTGGCTTTGGCCTCGTGGACCCCGAGCAGGACCCAGAGCTGGCCCGGGAGCTGGGTGAGGGACCCCCGGGACCCCCGAAATGGGGACAGGGGCACCCTGGGACCCCCGAAATGGGGACAGGGACACCCCGGGACCCCCGGGACCCCCAGATGGGGACAGGGACACCCCGGGACCCCCGGGACCCCCGAAATGGGGACAGGGACACCCTGGGACCCCCGGGACCCCCGAAATGGGGACAGGGACACCCCGCGACCCCCGGGACCCCCAGATGGGGACAGGGACACCCCAGAGACCCCCAGGACCCCGAAATGGGGACAGGGGCACCCTGGGACCCCCAGATGGGGACAGGGACACCCTGGGACCCCCGGGACCCCCAGATGGGCACAGGGACACCCCGGGACCCCCAGGACAGCCCAGAGGGGCTCAGGGACACCCCGGGACCCCCAACCAGACACGGGGACCCCCAAAGCAGCCAGAGGGACCCCCAGACCTGGCTCAGGGACCCCCAAATCTCTGCCAGAGACCCCAAAGGAATCCCAAACCGGAGCCAGGGACCCCCAAACCAGAGCCAGGGACCCCAAAATCTGGCCCAGGAACCCTCAGCTCTGGCCCAGGACCCCATGGGACCCCCAAACCACACCCAGGGACCCCCAAACCTGACCCCATGGGACAAAACAGGACCCCCAAACCAGGCTCAGGGACCCCTTGAGACCCCAAACCAGGCCCAGGGACCCCCAAATCTGGCTCAGGGACCCCACGGGACCCCCGAACCAGACACAGGGACCCCCAAACCAGGCCCAGGGACCCCAAACCAAACCCAGGGACCCCCAAATCTGACTCAGGGACCCCCAAACCTGACCCAGGGACCCCATGAGACCCCAAACCAGGCCCAGGGACCCCCAGTCCTGGCTCAGGGACCCCCAAACGTGTGTGAGGGACCCCCAAACCAGGCCCAGGGACCCCAAACCAAACCCAGGGACCCCAAACCAGGCCCAGGGACCCCCAAACCAAACCCAGGAACCCCCAAATCTGGCTCAGGGACCCCCAAACCTGACCCAGGGACAAAGCAGGACCCCCAAACCAGGCCCAGGGACCCCCAGTCCTGGCTCAGGGACCCCCAAACGTGTGTGAGGGACCCCCAAACCAGACCCAGGGACCCCCAAAAGTGGCTCAGGAACCCCATGGGACCCCTGAACCAGACACAGGGACCCCCAAACCAGGCCCAGGGACCCCAAACCAAACCCAGGGACCCCCAAATCTGGCTCAGGGACCCCCAAACCTGGCCCAGGGACCCCACGGAACACCAAACACCAGACCCAGGGACCCCCAGACCAAACCCAGGGACCCCCGAAGCTGTGTGAGGGACCCCCAAACCAGGCCCAGGGACCCCCAAACCAGACCCAGGGACCCCAAACCAGGCCCAGGGACCACATGAGACCCCAAACCTGGCCCAGGGACCCCACGGGACACCAAACACCAGACCCAGGGACCCCCAGACCAAACCCAGGGACCCCCAAACGTGTGTGAGGGACCCCCAAACCAGGCCCAGGGACCCCCAAACCAGGCCCAGGGACCCCCAAACCACACCCAGGGACCCCAAACCAGACCCAGGGACCCCAAACCAGGCCCAGGGACCCCCAAACGTGGCTCAGGAACCCCACGGGACCCCCGAACCAGACACAGGGACCCCAAACCAAACCCAGGGACCCCCAAATCAGACCCAGGGACCCCCAAACCTGACCCAGGGACCCCAGACCAGGCTCAGGGACCCCCAAACGTGGCTCAGGAACCCCTCGGGACCCCCAAACCAGACACAGGGACCCCAAACCAAACCCAGGGACCCCCAAATCTGGCCCAGGGACCCCACGGGACACCAAACACCAGACCCAGGGACCCCCAAACGTGGCTGAGGGACCCCCGAAGCTGCGTGAGGTTCCCCGCGGACTCGCGCTGTGCTGTCCCCAGGGCTGGCCGGGAGCTGTCGCCTGTCGCTGCTGCAGGGCTCGGCCGTGACACAATACCCCGGGGAGGTGGCGGCGGCGACACTGCTGGAGCTGCTGATGGATGTGAGACCCCCACCCACCCCTGAGACCCCCAGAGACCCCCAGAGACCCCATCCCCATCCCCCCGAGACCCTCAGAGCCCCCCCAGACCCCCGGGGACACCCCCAGGCGCTGGGTGGTGACACAATACCCCGGGGAGGTGGCAGTGGTGACCCTGCTGGAGTTCCCGATGGATGTGAGACCCCCACCCACCCCATCCCTCTGAGCCCCCCGAGACCCTCAGAGCCACCCCCAGAGACCCCCCAGACCCCCGGGGACACCCCGAGACCCCCCAGACCCCCGGGGACACCCACAAGTGGTGACAGAATACCCCGGGGAGGTGACAGTGGCGACCCTGCTGGAGTTCCCGATGGATGTGAGACCCCCACCCATCCCTCTGACCCCCCCGGGAGACCCCCGCCCACCCTGAGACCCTCGGGGACACCCCCGAGACCCCCCAGGACCCCCGGGGACACCCCCATCGCGAGGTGGTGACACAATACCCCGGGGAGGTGGCAGTGGTGACCCATTCCTGATCAATGTGAGACCGCCGCCCACCCTGAGCCCCCCGGGAGACCCCCGCCCACCCTGAGACCCCCAGAACCACTCCGAGCCACCCCCAGACCCCTGGGGACAGCCCCAGACCCCGGGGACAGCCCTGTGCACCGGGCGGTGACAGAATATCCCGGGGAGGTGACAGTGGTGACCCTGCTGGAGTTCCCGATGGATGTGAGACCCCCGCCCACCCCTGACCCCCCCGGGAGACCCTCACCCCATCCCTCTGAGCCCCCCGAGACCCTCAGAGCCACCCCCAGACCCCTGGGGACTCCTCCAGACACTGGTGACACAATACCCTGGGGAGGTGGCAGTGGTGACCCTGCTGGAGCTGCTGATGGATGTGAGACCCCCACCCACCCCGAGACCCTCAGGAGACCCCCATCCCCACCCCCCGAGACCCCCAGAACCAGCCCAAGACCCCCGGGGACACCCCCAGACCCCCGGGGACACCTCCTGGCGCCGGGTGGTGACACAATATCCCGGGGAGGTGGCGGCGGCGACCCTACTGGAGCTGCTGACCGATGTGAGACCCCCCGGGAGACCCCATCCCCACCCTGAGACCCCCAGAACCACCCCCAGAGACCCCCCAGACCGCCGGGGACAGCCCCAGACCCCGGGGACAGCCCTGTGCACCGGGCGGTGACAGAATATCCCGGGGAGGTGACAGTGGTGACCCTGCTGGAGTTCCCGATGGATGTGAGACCCCCGCCCACCCCTGACCCCCCCGGGAGACCCCCACCCATCTCCCCGAGACCTCCTGAGCCCCCCAGAGCCCCAAAGCCACCCCCAGAGCCCCGAGGACACCCCCAGGTGTCCCTCCACCCCAGGTGGTGACACAATACCCCAGGGAGGTGGCAGTGGCGACCCTGCTGGAGTTCCCAATGGATGTGAGACCCCCGCCCACCTCTGACCCCCCCAGGGAGACCCCCACCCACCCTGAGACCCTCGGGGACACCCCCGAGCCCCCCCAGACCCCCGGGGACTCCCCGAGCCCCCCCAGGACCCCGGGGACACCCCGAGACCCCCCAGACCCCCGGGGACACCCCCATCGCGAGGTGGTGACACAATACCCCGGGGAGGTGGCAGTGGTGACCCTGCTGGAGCTGCTGATGGATGTGAGACCCCCACCCATCCCTCTGACCCCCCCGGGAGACCCCATCCCCACCCTGACCCCCCCGGGAGACCCCCGCCCACCCTGAGCCCCCCGGGAGACCCCCGAGCCCCCCCGACCCCCGGCCCCCCCCAGGCGCTGCCGGCCCCGGTGACAGAGGTGACAGCAGAGCAGCAGCTCCAGGCCTTTGGGGACATCGAGGAGGAGCCCAAAGCCATCGGCTTCTTCGAGGGACGGCACTCGGAGCGTGCGTGGGACACCTGAGTGTCACCTGTCACCTGTGTCACCTGTGTGTCACCTGGGTCACCTGTGTGTCAACTGAGTGTCACCTGTGTCAGCTGAGTGTCACCTGAGTGTCACCTGAGTGTCACCTGAGTGTCACCTGTGTCAGCTGAGTGTCAACTGAGTGTCACCTGAGTGTCACCTGAGTGTCACCTGTGTCACCTGAGTGTCACCTGAGTGTCACCTGTCACCTGCGTGTCACCTCCCGGGGTCACCTGGGTCACCTGGGTGTCACCTGTCACCTGTGTCACCTGTGTGTCACCTGGGTCACCTGGGTCACCTGTGTGTCACCTGTGTGTCTTCTGTGTGTCACCTGAGTGTCACCTGTGTCACCTGAGTGTCACCTGTCACCTGTGTGTCGCCTGTCACCTGTGTGTCACCTGTGTCACCTGAGTGTCACCTGAGTGTCACCTGAGTGTCACCTGTGTCATCTGTGTGTCACCTGTGTCACCTGAGTGTCACCTGTGTGTCACCTGTGTGTCAGCTGTCACCTGTGTGCCAGCTGTGACTTGTGTCACCTGTGTCACCTAGGTCACCTCCCTGGGTCACCTGAGTGCCACCTGAGTGTCACCTGTGTCACCTGTGTGTCACCTGTGTCACCTGAGTGTCACCTGAGTGTCACCTGGGTCACCTGTGTGTCACCTGTGTCACCTGAGTGTCACCTGAGTGTCACCTGGGTCACCTGAGTGTCACCTGAGTGTCACCTGTCATCTGTGTCACCTGTGTGTCACCTGTGTGTCTTCTGTGTGTCACCTGAGTGTCACCTGTCACCTGTGTGTCGCCTGAGTGTCACCTGTGTGTCACCTGTGTCACCTGAGTGTCACCTGAGTGTCATCTCCCTGTGTCACCTGAGTGTCACCTGTGTCACCTGAGTGTCACCTGTCACCTGTGTGTCGCCTGTCACCTGTGTGTCACCTGTGTCACCTGAGTGTCACCTGAGTGTCACCTGAGTGTCACCTGAGTGTCACCTGTGTCATCTGTGTGTCACCTGTGTCACCTGAGTGTCACCTGTGTGTCACCTGTGTGTCAGCTGTCACCTGTGTGCCAGCTGTGACTTGTGTCACCTGTGTCACCTAGGTCACCTCCCTGGGTCACCTGAGTGCCACCTGAGTGTCACCTGTGTCACCTGTGTGTCACCTGTGTCACCTGAGTGTCACCTGAGTGTCACCTGGGTCACCTGTGTGTCACCTGTGTCACCTGAGTGTCACCTGAGTGTCACCTGGGTCACCTGAGTGTCACCTGAGTGTCACCTGTCATCTGTGTCACCTGTGTGTCACCTGTGTGTCTTCTGTGTGTCACCTGAGTGTCACCTGTCACCTGTGTGTCGCCTGAGTGTCACCTGTGTGTCACCTGTGTCACCTGAGTGTCACCTGAGTGTCATCTCCCTGTGTCACCTGAGTGTCACCTGTGTCACCTGAGTGTCACCTGTCACCTGTGTGTCGCCTGTCACCTGTGTGTCACCTGTGTCACCTGAGTGTCACCTGAGTGTCACCTGAGTGTCACCTGAGTGTCACCTGTGTCATCTGTGTGTCACCTGTGTCACCTGAGTGTCACCTGTGTGTCACCTGTGTGTCAGCTGTCACCTGTGTGCCAGCTGTGACTTGTGTCACCTGTGTCACCTAGGTCACCTCCCTGGGTCACCTGAGTGCCACCTGAGTGTCACCTGGGTCACCTGTGTGTCACCTGTGTGTCTTCTGTGTGTCACCTGAGTGTCACCTGTGTCACCTGAGTGTCACCTGTCACCTGCGTGTCGCCTGTCACCTGTGTGTCACCTGTGCCACCTGTGTGTCACCTGAGTGTCATCTGTGTGTCACCTGTGTCACCTGAGTGTCACCTGAGTGTCACCTGTCACCTGTGTCACCTGAGTGTCACCTGAGTGTCACCTGTGTCACCTGTGTCACCTGAGTGTCATCTGTGTGTCACCTGTGTCACCTGAGTGTCACCTGAGTGTCACCTGTGTCACCTGTGTCACCTGTCATCTGTGTCACCTGGGTCACCTGTGTGTCACCTGAGTGTCACCTGTGTCACCTGAGTGTCACCTGTCACCTGTGTGTCGCCTGTCACCTGTGTGTCACCTGTGTCACCTGAGTGTCACCTGAGTGTCATCTGTGTGTCACCTGTGTCACCTGTGTCATCTGTCACCTGTGTGTCACCTGTCATCTGTGTCACCTTCCTGTGTCACCTGTGTGTCACTTGTCACCTGTGTCACCTGGGTCACCTGAGTGTCACCTGTGTGTCACCTGTGTCACCTGAGTGTCACCTGTGTGTCACCTGTGTCACCTGGGTCACCTGAGTGTCACCTGTATGTCACCCGTGTGTCACCTGTGCCACCTGTGTGTCCCCAGTGTCCCCCAGTACTCCAGGGACAGCCCCCAGTGGGTCCTTCCAGTGTCTGTCCCTGTGTCCCTCTGTCCCTCTGTCCTTCTGTCCCTCTGTCCCTCTGTCCCTTCCTGTGGTCACCAGCTCCAGTCCAGGTGACCCTGGGCACATTTGGGATTTTGGGAGCCCAGGCTGGACCTGACCTGGTCCCAGTCTGAGTTCCCAATCCCAGTTCCCATTCCCAGTCCCCAATCCCAGTTCCCATTCCCATTCCCAGTTCCCAGTTCCCATTCCCAGTTCCCAATCCCAGTTCCCAGTTCCCAATCCCAGTTCCCATTCCCAGTTCCCAGTTCCCATTCCCAGTTCCCATTCCCAGTTCCCAGTTCCCATTCCCATTCCCATTCCCAGTTCCCATTCCCAGTTCCCAATCCCAGTTCCCATTCCCAGTTCCCATTCCCATTCCCATTCCCATTCCCATTCCCATTCCCAGTTCCAATCCCATTCCCAGTTCCCAATCCCAGTTCCCAATCCCAATCCCCATTCCCATTCCCAGTTCCCAATCCCAGTTCCCAATTCCAGTTCCCATTCCCAGTTCCCAGTTTCCAGTTCCCATTCCCAGTTCCCATTCCCACTTCCCATTCCCAGTTCCCAGTCCCCATTCCCAGTTCCCATTCCCAGTTCCCAGTTCCCATTCCCATTCCCAGTTCCCATTCCCAGTTCCCAATCCCAGTTCCCATTCCCAGTTCCCAGTTCCAATCCCATTCCCAGTCCCCATTCCCAGTTCCCATTCCCAGTTCCCAGTTCCAATCCCATTCCCAGTCCCCATTCCCAGTTCCCATTCCCATTCCCAGTTCCCAATCCCAATCCCAGTTCCCAATCCCAGTTCCCATTCCCAGTTCCCGTTCCCAGTTCCCATTCCCAGTTCCCAATCCCAATCCCCATTCCCATTCCCAGTTCCCAATCCCAGTTCCCAATTCCAGTTCCCATTCCCAGTTCCCATTCCCAGTTCCCATTCCCAGTTCCCAGTCCCCATTCCCAGTTCCCATTCCCAGTTCCCAGTTCCCATTCCCATTCCCAGTTCCCATTCCCAGTTCCCAATCCCAGTTCCCATTCCCAGTTCCCATTCCCAGTTCCAATCTCAATTCCCAGTTCCCATTCCCAGTTCCCAATCCCAGTTCCCAATCCCAGTCCCAGTTCCCAATCCCAGTTCCAGTTCCCATTCCCAGTTCCAATCCCATTCCCAGTTCCCAATCCCAGTTCCCAATCCCAGTCCCAGTTCCCAATCCCATTCCCAGTTCCCAATCCCAGTTCCAATCCCATTCCCAGTTCCCAATCCCAGTTCCCATTCCCAATCCCAGTTCCCATTCCCATTCCCAGTTCCAATCCCATTCCCAGTTCCCATTCCCAGTTCCCAATCCCAGTTCCCCTCAGCCTTCCAGGCTTTCTCCGCCGCCGCCCGGCGCTTCCACCGCTCCGTCCTCTTCTTCGCCACCTTCGACCCCCAGGTGGGCACGGGGGGGGCACGGGGGGGTGGGGTGGGGTGACCCCCAGCACCCCGAGGTGCTCAGGGACCCCCAAACCCCCCAAAATCCCCAAAATACCCCAGATCCTCCAAAATCCCCCAAACCCCCAAAACACCCCCAAATCCCCAAAATCCCTAAATTCCCCAAACACCCCAAAATCCCCAAACACCCCAAAATCCCAAAACCCCCCAAAATCTCCAGAATCCCTCAAGCCCCCCAAAATCCCCAAAATACCCCAAACCCCCCAAAATCCCCAAACACCCCAAAATCCCAAAAATTCTCCAAACACCCTAAACTCCCCAAAATCCCCCAAACCTCCCAAACCCCCCAAACTCCCCAAAATCCCCCGAAATCTCCAAACTCCCCCGAAATCCCCCAAAATCCCCAAAATCCCAAAACCCCCCAAATCCTCAAAATCCCCTAAAGCCCCCAAACACCCCCAAATCCCAAAATCCCCCAAACCTCCCAAACCCCCCAAAATCCCCCAAAATCTACAAACTCCCCAAAATCCCCCGAACACCCCAAATCCCCAAAATCTCCAGAATCCCCCAAAACCCCCAAAATCTCCAAACTCCCCAAAACCCCCGAAAATTCCCAAACCCCCCAAAATCCCCAAACTCCCCAAAATCCCCAAAATCCCCCAAAATATCCAAACCCCCCAAAATCCCCAAAATCCCCCAAAATCCCCAAAATCCCCCAAAATCCCCAAAATCCCAAAAACGCCCCAAACCCCCCAAAATCCCAAAAATCCCCAAAATCCCCAAACCCCCAAACTCCCCAAAATCTCCCAAAATTCCCCAAAATCCCCCAAACACCCCAAAATCCCAAAAATACCCCAAAATCCCTAAAATCCCCCAAACACTCCAAACCCCCCAAACCCCCCAAAATCCCCAAAATCCTAAAAATGCCCGAAAATCCCCAAAATCCCCGAAATCCCCCAAAATCCCCCAAAATCCCCAAAATCCCCCATACCCCCCAAACCCCCCAAAATCTCCAAACTCCCCAAAATCCCCCAAACCCCTCAAAATCCCTAAATTCCCCGAACTCCCCAAAGCCCCCAAAATTCCCAAACCCCCCAAAATCCCAAAACCCCCCAAACCCCCAAACTCCCAAAATCCCCCAAACCCCCAAAATCCCCAAAATCCCAAAATCCCAAAAATCCCCCAAATCCCCCAAACTCCCCAAAATCCCCCAAACCCCCCAAATCCCCCAAATCCCCCAAAACCCCCGAAAATTCCCAAACCCCCCAAAATCCCCAAAATCCCCCAAAGCCCCCAAACACCCCAAAATCCCAAAATCCCCCAAACCTCCCAAACACCCCAAAATCCCAAAATCCCCCAAACCTCCCAAACCCCCCAAAATCCCCCAAAATCTACAAACTCCCCAAAATCCCCCGAACACCCCAAATCCCCAAAATCTCCAGAATCCCCCAAAATCCCCGAAACACCCCAAACACCCCAAAATCCCCAAACTCCCCAAAATCCCCCAAAATCCCCCAAAATCTCCAAAATACCCAAAATCCCCCAAACCCCCGAAATCCCCAAAATTCCCAAACTCCCCAAAATCCCCAAACACCCCAAAATCCCTAAATTCCCCGAACCCCCCAAACCCCCAAAAATCCCAAAATTCCCCCAAAATCCCCCAAATCCCCCAAAACCCCCAAAATCTCCAAACCCCCCAAAATCCCCAAAATCCTCCAAATCCCCCGAATCCCCCAAATCCCCCAAAATCCCAAAATCCCCCAAAATCCCCCAAACCCCCCAAAATCCCCAAAATACCCAAAATACCCAAATCCCCCAAACTCCCCAAACACCCCAAAATCCCCAAAATCCCAAAAATCCCCAAAATCCCCCAAAATCCCAAAAATCCCCAAAATCCCAAAACCCCTCAAATCCCCCCAATCTCCCGAATCCCCCCAAACCCCCCAAAATCCCCAAACACCCCAAAATCCCCCAAACACCCCAAACACCCCAAAATCCCAAAAATCCTCCAAACTCCCCAAAATCCCCCAAATCCCCCAAACACCCCAAAATCCCCATAATCTCCAGAATCCCCCAAAATCCCTAAAATCCCCCAAAATCCCCATAAACCGCCAAACCCCCAAACCCCCCAAAATCCCAAAAATCCCCAAAACCCTCCAAAGTCTCCCAAAATTCCCCAAAATCCCCCAAACACCCCAAAATCCCAAAAATACCCCAAAATCCCCCAAAATCCCAAAAATCCCCCAAACCCCCCAAAACCCCCAAACCCCCAAAATCCCCCAAACCCCCCAAAATCCCCAAAATCCTAAAAATGCCCGAAAATCCCCAAAATCCCCGAAATCCCCCAAAATCCCCCAAAATCCCCAAAATCCCCCATACCCCCCAAACCCCCCAAAATCTCCAAACTCCCCAAAATCCCCCAAACCCCTCAAAATCCCTAAATTCCCCGAACTCCCCAAAGCCCCCAAAATTCCCAAACCCCCCAAAATCCCAAAACCCCCACACCCCCCAAAATCCCAAAATTCCCCAAAGTCCCCCAAATCCCCCGAACACCCCAAATCCCCCAAAGCCCCCAAAACCCCCAAACCCCCCAAATCCCAAAATTCCCCAAAATCCCCAAATCCCCAATCCCCGCAGGCGGCGAAGGGCCTGGGGCTGGCGCTGAACCAGATCGACCTCTACGAGGCTTTCGCGGCGCGGCCCCGGAGCCTGCGGGGGAGCCCTGGGGACATCGAGGCCTTCCTGAGGGACAGCCAGCGGTGCGGAGGGGACAGCCCCGAATGGGGCTGGGGGAGGGGACCCCCACCCAAATTGGGGGGGCTGGGGGAGGGGACCCCCACCCAAATTGGGGGGGCTGGGGGGAGGGGACACCCCGGAATGGGGGCTGGGGGGAGGGGACACCCCCGGAATGGGGGCTGGGGAGAGGGGACCCCCACCCAAATTGGGGGGGCTGGGGGAGGGGACACCCCGGAATGGGGGGCTGGGGGGTGGGGACACCCCGGAATGGGGCTGGGGGGGACCCCCCCCAAATTGGGGGGTTTGGGGGGGACCCCGACCCAAGCTGGGGGGGCTGGGGGGGATCCTGCCCTGAACTGGGGGGAGGGACCCCACCCCAAAGTGGGGGGGCTGGGAGGGGAACCAGCCCCAAACTGGGGGGGCTGGGGGGAACCCGGCCCAAATTGAGGGGGTTGGGGGGGACCCCGCCTCAAACTGGGGGGGCTGGGGGGAGGGACCCCACCTCAAAGTGGGGGGGCTGGGGAGGAAACCAGCCCCAAACTGGGGGGCTGGGGGGAGGGACCCGGCCCAAACTGGGGGGCTGGGGGGAGGAAACCAGCCCCAAACTGGGGGGACTGGGGGGGACCCCGACCCAAACTGGGGGGGCTGGGGGGTATCCTGCCCAGAACTGGGGGGAGGGACCCCGCCCCAAAGTGGGGGGGCTGGGGGGACCCCGACCCAAATTGGGGGGGTTTAGGGGGGGACCCGGCCCAAACTGGGGGGGGCTGAGGGGGGACCCTGCTCCAAACTGGGGGGGGACCCCGGCACAAAGTGGGGGGGCTGGGGGGGACCCCGCTCCAAACTGGGTGGGGACCCTGCCCCAAACTGGGGGGGTTTGGGGGGGACCCCGACCCAAAATGGGGGGGCTGGGGGGAGGGACCCGGCCCAAATCTGGGGGGGCTGAGGGGGCACCCCGCTCCAAACTGGGTGGGGACCCTGCCCCAAACTGGGGGGGTTTGGGGGGGACCCCGACCCAAAATGGGGGGGCTGGGGGGAGGGACCCGGCCCAAATTGAGGGGGCTGAGGGGGGACCCTGCTCCAAACTGGGTGGGGACCCCGACCCAAACTGGGGGGACGGGGGGAGGGACCCGGCCCAAAATGGGGGGGCTGGGGGGAGACCCCACCCCAAAGTGAGGAGGCTGAGTGGGACCCCGACCCAAATTGACAGGGCTGGGGGGAGGGGCCCCGCCTCAAACTGGGGGAGCTGAAGGGGGAACCCGCCCCGAAATGGGGGGGTTGGGGGGGACCCCGCCCCAAATTGGGGGGGCTGGGGAGGTGGGGGAGGGGGGAACCAGGGAGGGCTGGTGGCTGTGGGGGCAAGGGGCTGGGGGGAACTGTTGCTATGGGGATGGGTTGCCATGGGGACAGGTTGTTATGGGGATGAGTTGCCATGGGAGGCAGTTGCTGTGGGGATGGGTTGCCATGGGAAAGTGGTTGCTATGGGGACAAGTTGCTATGGGGACAGGTTGCCATGGGGACAGGTTGCCATGGGGAAGTGGTTGCTATGGGAACAGGCTGCTATGGGGATGTGGTTGCTGTGGGGAGGCGGTTGCTATGGGGATGGGTTGCCATGGGAACAGGTTGCTATGAGGGCAAGTTGCTATGGGGACAGGATGCCATGGGGACAAGTTGTCATGGAGAGGCGGTTGCCATGGGAGATGGTTGCCACGGGGATGTGGTTGCCATGGGGACGTGGTTGCCACAGGGACAGGTTGCTATGGGATGCGGTTGCTCTGGGAGCAGGTTGCCATGGGAGATGGTTGCTATGGGGAAGTGGTTGCCATGGGAGATGGTTGCTATGGGGAAGTGGTTGCCATGGGAGATGGTTGCTATGGGGAAGTGGTTGCCATGGGGAGATGGTTGCTATGGGGAAGTGGTTGCCATGGGAGATGGTTGCTATGGGGAAGTGGTTGCCATGGGAGATGGTTGCTATGGGGAAGTGGTTGCCATGGGAGATGGTTGCTATGGGGAAGTGGTTGCCATGGGAGATGGTTGCTATGGGGAAGTGGTTGCCATGGGAGATGGTTGCTATGGGGAGGTGGTTGCTATGGGGATGTGGGTGACATAGGGACAGGTTGCCATGGAGATGATGGCCATAGGGATGTGGTTGCTATGGGGGCAGGTTGCCATGGGAATTGTTGCCAGGGGAAATAGTTGCCATGGGGAAGAGTTTTCCATTGCAATATGTTCGCCATGGGGAGTCGGTTGCCATGGGGATGGGTTGCTATGGGGAGGCGGGGTTACTATGGGGATGGTTGCCATGGAGACAGGTTTCCATAGGGAGGTGGTTGCTATGGGGAGCTGGTTACCATGGGGATGTAGTAGCCAGGGGATGGGTTGCTATGGGGAGGAGGGGTTACTATGGGGATGGTTGCCATGGGAACAGGTTGCCATGGGGAGGTGACCGCCTTGGGATATGGTTGCCATGGGCAGTGGTTGCCATGGGCAGTGGTTGCCATGGGCAGTGGTTGCCATGGGAGATGGTTGCCATGGGCAGTGGTTGCCATGGGATATGGTTGCCATGGGATATGGTTGCCATGGGCAGTGGTTGCCATGGGATATGGTTGCCATGGGATATGGTTGCCATGGGCAGTGGTTGCCATGGGATATGGTTGCCATGGGATATGGTTGCCATGGGCAGTGGTTGCCATGGGAATGTGGTTGCCATGGGGATTGAGTTGCCATGGGGATTGGGTTGCCATGGGGATTGGGTTGCCACGGGCGACGGTTGCCATGGGGATGTGAGCTCCCCAGGCCCCCCATCTCCCCTCTCCCCCTTTCCCACGGTGGCCCCGGGGGTGTCCCCCCTTTGCCCCAGCACTGTTGGGGGGTCCTGCCCTGCCCCGGGGGGGGGGGGGTCGGGGGTCCCGGGGGGGTCCTGCCCTCCCCCCCCGAGCCGGGCCGGGTTAAAGCCGCGGGTGCTGTCGGGAGATTCCCGCAGCCTTTAATCCCCCCCGGATCATCCCCCCCCGCCGCGGCCTCAATCCCGAGGGACATCGGGGACCCTCCGTGGCCCCCCCTGGCGGTGACACCGTGGGGGGGCTCTGGGGGGGGGCTCAGCCCTGTCCCCCCCCCCATTTCCAGCAGTTCTGTCCCCCTCAAACCGCTGCCCACCCCCCAATTTGAGCCCTTCCCCCCCCGCAGCGCCTGGGGTGGGCAGCGGCTCCTGGGGGGGGGGGGAGGGGCGGGGGTGTGAAATTTGGGGGCGCCCCTCACCCCCCACCCCCCAAACCCCCCCAGAGCCACCCTGCGGAAACTCAAAGCCCAGAGCGTGTCCGAGATCTGGGTGAGTGCGGGGGGGTCCCATCGTCCCCCCCCGGTGACCCCCGAAACTCGGGAACACTCGGGGGACACTCAGGGGACACTCTCATCACTGTGACCCCTCCAGGAGGACGCCCCGGATGGGATCCACATCGTGGCCTTTGCCGAGGGGGATGATCCCGGTGAGGGGGGCCTGGGAGGGATTTGGGGGGTCCCGGGGGGTCCCGGGGGGTCCCAGCCCCCCCTGAATTCCCCCTGCCCCCCCCCAGACGGGTTCGAGTTCCTGGAGACCCTGAAGGAGGTGGCCCAGGACAAGAGGGACAATCCTGACTTCAGCATCCTGTGGGTCGATCCCGATGATTTCCCACAGGTACCACACCCCCCTGGGGGGGACACCCCTGGGACACCCCCGGGACAGCCCCGGGATAGCCTGGGACCCCCCAGGACACATCCGGGACACCCCAGGGACCCCCCGGGACACTCTGAGACACCCCAGGGATCCCCCGGGACACCCCTGGGACACCCCCGGGACACCCCCGGAATAGCCCGGGACCCCCGGGACACCCCTGGGACAGCCCCGGGACAGCCCCGGGACACTCTGGGACACCCCAGGGACCCCCCCAGGACACTCTGGGACCCCCCAGGGATCCCTCGGGACAATCCCGGGACACCCCTGGGACACCCCTAGGACACCCCCGGGACACCCCCGGGACACCCCTGGGACATCACCGGGACACCCCCGAGACACCCCCGGGACACCCTGGGACCGCCGGGACAGCCGGGACACCCCCAGGACATCCCCGGGACCCCCCAGGACACATCCGGGACACCCCAGGGACCCTCCGGGACACTCTGGGACACCCCCGGGACACACAAGGACCCCCCAGGGATCCCCCGGGACACTCCCGGGACCCCCCAGGACACCCCAAGGACATCCCCGGGACACCCCCGGGACACCCTGGGACCGCTGGGACAGCCGGGACACCCCCAGGACATCCCTGGGACCCCCCAGGACACATCCGGGACACCCCAGGGACCCCCCGGGACACTCTGGGACACCCCCGGGACAGCTCAGGACACCCCCGGGACACCCCCGGGACCCCCCGGAGCTGCCAGGGGGGTGTGACACCTCTGTCCCCTCCCCCAGCTCGTCCCCGCCTGGGAGGAGACCTTTGGCATTGACCTGGCACGGCCCCAGCTCGGAGTGGTCAATGGCACTGACCACGTGAGTGTCACCCCCCATGGTGGCCAGCACAGCCGGTGTCACCGTGTGTCACCGTGTGTCACCTCCGTGTCACCGTGTGTCACCGTGTGTCACCTCCGTGTCACCCCCCCATGGTGGCCAGCACAGCCGGTGTCACCATGTGTCACCTCCGTGTCACCCCCCCATGGTGGCCACCACAGCTGGTGTCACTGTGTGTCACCTCTGTGTCACCCCCTGTGTCACCTCCCCCCGCCACGATGGTGGCCACCACATCTAGTGTCACCATGTGTCACCCATGTGTCCCCCCTCCATGTCACCCCGTGTCACCCATGTCACCCGTGTCACCGTGTCATCCTCCATGTCACCCCTGTGCCCCTCCATGTCACCCCTGTGCCCCTCCATGTCACCCCCCCATCACCCTGTGTCACTGTGTCAACCCATGTGTCACCCCCATGTCACCCCCCCCGTGTCCCCCATCTATCACCCCTGTGTCACCCCCCGTGTCATCCCTGTGTCACCCCTGTCACCCCGGTTACCCCTGTCACCCCATGTCACCCTGTGTCACCCTCTGTGTCATCCCTGTGTCACCCCCATGTCACCCCCCGTGTCACACCTGTGTCACACCTGTGTCACCCTGTGTCACCCTGTGTCACCCCTGAGTCCCCCTCCGTGTCACCCCTTTCACCCCCCGTGTCCCCCTGTGTCACCCCCGTGTCACCCATGTCACCCCTGTGTCCCCCGTGTCCCCCCACGTGTCCCCCACGTGTCACCCCACCCCATGTCACCCCCGTGTCACCCCACATGTCACACTCGTGTCAACCTGTGTCACCCCCCGTGTCCCCCCCGCGTCGCTCCTGTGTCCCCGTGTCACCCTGTGTCACCCCCGTGTCACTGTGTCACCCTGTGTCACCCCTGTCACTCCTTTCACCCCCCGTGTCCCCGTGTCACCCCTGTGACACCCATGTCACCCCTGTGTCCCCCGTGTCCCCCTACGTGTCCCCCACGTCACCCCACCCCATGTCACCCCTATGTCACCCGTGTCACCCCCGTGTCACCCCTGTGTCACCCCTGTGTCACCCCGTGTCACCCCCGTGTCACCCCCATGTCACCCCGTGTCACCCGTGTCACCCCGTGTCACCCCGTGTCACCCCTGTGCCACCCCCGTGACACCCCGTGTCACCCCCGTGTCACCCCCGTGTCACCATGTCACCCCGTGTCACCCCCGTGTCACCCCTGTGTCACCCCCGTGTCACCCCTGTGTCACCCCTGTGTCACCCCCTGTGTCACCCCCGTGTCACCCCCGTGTCACCCCTGTGTCACCCCCGTGTCACCCCTGTGTCACCCCTGTGTCACCCCCTGTGTCACCCCCGTGTCACCCCCGTGTCACCATGTCACCCCGTGTCACCCCCGTGTCACCCCTGTGTCACCCCCTGTGTCACCCCCGTGTCACCCCGTGTCACCCCATGTCACTCCATGTCACCCCGTGTCACCCCTGTGTCACCCCCGTGTCACCGTGTCACCCCGTGTCACCCCCGTGTCCCCAGGCCGGCAGCGTGTGGCTGCACATGGAGGATGAGGAGGATCTGCCAGGGCCTGAGGAGGTCCTGGAGTGGCTCGAGGAGGTCCTGGGGGACGACGGTGACAATGACGATGACGATGATGACGATGATGATGACGACGATGACGATGATGACAGCGATGAAGATGATGATGATGGTGACAACGAGGACGATGAAGATGAAGAAGATAATGACGATGACGATGATGAAGATGATGATGGTGACGATGACGAAGATGATGACAGTGATGATGATGATGATGATGATGATGATGACAATAATGAGTGACAATTGACTGCGGTGGTGACAAAGATGATGAAGATGATGACAAGGACAGTGACGATGGTGACAATGACGATGACGGACGACAATGACAGTGACAATGGTGTTGATGAAGATGATGACGAGGATGATGATGACAATAACAATGGTGACAATGACAGTGACAATAGTGATGAAGATGATGACGAGGATGACGATGACAATGATGACAACAATGGTGACAAAGACAATGACAGTGACAATAATGATGGTGATGATGATGGTGACTGACAGCAGTGATGACGATGACAGTGACAATGATGATGAAAATGACAATGACGATGTCCCTGACCGTGATGGTGACATTGACGATGACACTGATGATGACAATGACAACAAATGATGATGACAATGACGACAATGACAATGATGATGATAACGATGACGATGATGTCAATGATGATGACGATGATGATGATGACAATGACAATGATGATGATGATGATAACACAGACAATGACAATGACAATGACATTGATGATGATGACAATGACAATGATGATGACGATAACGACGATGACGATGATGACAATGATGACAAGTCGATGATGATGACGATAACGATGACAAAGACAATGACAATGACATTGACGATGATGACAATGACGATGATGATAACGATGATGATAACGATGATGATGATGATAACAATGATGATGATAACGATGATGATGATGATGACAATGATGATGTCGATGATGACGATGGTGACAACAAAGACAATGACAATGATGTTGATGGTGACGATGACAATGACAAGGCCATAAAACCCCCAAAGAACCAGAGGCTGTCCCCAGGGGAACGGGGATCCCTGGAGATGGGCGAGATCCTTGTGCGAGATCCCTGAGATCCCTGTGCGAGATCCCTGAGATCCCTGTGTGGGATCCCTGAGATCCCTGTGTGAGATCCCTGAGATCCCTGTGTGAGATCCCTGAGATCCCTGTGTGGGATCCCCTATACAAGATTCCTGAGATCCGTGTATGGGATCCCACATATGAGATCCCCGTGTGACATCCGCCATGGGAGATGTCCATGTGAGGATCCCCTGGGAGATCCCCCAACGAGATCCCCCAATGAGATCCCTGCGCAAAGTCCTTGTGCAAAATTCCCCATGTGAGATCCCTGTGGAACATCTCCGGTGTGAGATCCCTGCCCTGTGATGTCCCCGGGAGATTGCCCAGACGAGATCCCTGTGTGAGATCCCTGTGTGAGATCCTTGTGCGAGATTCCTGTGTGAGATTCCTGTGTGAGATCCCCCACAGGAGATCCCCCACAGGAAATCCCCGTAGGAGATCCCTTGCGCAAGATCCCCGTGAAAGGTCCCCCATGTGAATTGCCCATGAGAGATTCCCCCATACAAGATCCCTGTGAGAGATTCCCATGTAAGATCCCTGTGTGAGACCCCCAGGTGAGATCCCGCAGGTGAAATTCCCCCACACAGGATCCCTGTGTGAGATTCCCATACAAGATCCCCATGTGAGATTTCCCCATACAAGATCCCCATGAGAGATTTCCCCCGTACAAGATCCCGGTGTGAGATTCCCGTGTGAGATCCCCAGGTGAAATTCCCCCATACAAAATCTCTGGGCGAGATTCCCCTACAAGATCCCCGTGTGAGACCCCCCAGGTGAGATCCCCCATGTGAAATTCCCCCATACAAGATCCCCGTGTGAGATCCCAGTGCGAGATCCCCCAAATGAGATTCCCTGTGCAAGATCCCCGAGCCAGACCTCTTGGAGCGTTCCTCTGCAACCCCACAACCTCCCCTGACAGATCCCAGTGCCAGATCCCCATGTGAGATCCCAGTGCCAGATCCCTCTGCGGGATCCCTATGTCCAGTCCCCCATAAGAGATCCCTGTGTGGGATCCCTACGCAAGATCCCAGTGACAGATCCCCATGTCGGACCCCAGTGTGGGACCCCAGTGATAGATCCCCATGTGGGACCCCAGTGTGGGACCCCAGGGTGGGATCCCAGTTCCTGATCCCAGTTCCTGATCCCAGTTCCAGATCCCAGTTCCACATCCAGTGAGGGATCCCAATGCCAAATCCCAGTTCCAGATCCAGTTCCAGATCCCAGTTCCAGATCCCAGTATGGGATCTCAGTTCTGGGTCCCAGTTCCAGATCCAGTTCCAGATCCCAGTATGGGATCCCAGTTCCAGATCCCAGTATGGGATCCCAGTTCCAGATCCCAGTATGGGATCCCAGTTCCAGATCTCAGTTCCAGATCCCAGTTCCAGATTCCAGTGTGGAATCCCAGTTCCAGATCCCAGTATGGGATCCCAGTTCCAGATCCCAGTTCCAGATCCCAGTGTGGGATCCCAGTTCCAGATCCCAGTATGGGATCCCAGTTCCAGATCCCAGTTCCAGATCCCAGTATGGGATCTCAGTTCCAGATCCCAGTTCCAGATCCCAGTATGGGCTCCCAGTTCCAGATCCCAGTTCCAGATCCCAGTTCCAGATCCCAGTATGGGATCTCAGTTCCAGATCCCAGTATGGGATCCCAGTTCCAGATCCCAGTATGGGATCTCAGTTCCGGATCCCAGTTCCAGATCCCAGTATGGGATCTCAGTTCCCGATCCCAGTTCCAGATCCCGTTCCCGATCCCAGTGTGTGACCCGGTGTGCGATCCCTGCTCCGTGTCCCCTCCCGGGGCCGTGGGTGACAATGCCCCCCCTTTGTCCCCCCCACCCGCGGCGGTGACACTCGCGGGGTCCCCAAGTTCGGGGGGGAAGGGGGAGGCCGGGGCGGCCCCTCCCCGCTGACCACGCCCCTCCAAGCCCCGCCCTCCGCCGACCCCGCCCCGTTAAGCCCCGCCCACCCCCGCTCAGAGCGGCGGCACCGAGAGCCCGAGCGGCGGCACCGGGAGCGGCACCGGCACCGGGAGCGGCACCGGCAGCGCCCGCGGCCGGTAAGTGCGGGCGGGGGGCGGCACGGGCCCAGCGGCGACCCCCGGCCCCTCCCGCGGCCCCGCGGCCGAACCGGCAGCGGATGGACCCCGCGGCCGCCGCCTCCATCCGCTCCCGGGGCCGCTCCCGGAGCCGCTCCCGGGGCGCCCCGGCGGCCCCGGACCGCGGTTATGGCCCCCCCGCCCGCCGGAGCATCCCCCCCGCCCCGGCCGTGCCCCCCCGGGCGGTCAGGAAGGGGTTAACGGTCCGGGGGTACCGGACAGGGCCCCCCGGTGCCCCCCGTCCTCGCCCGGTGCCCCCATCCCCCTCCTTTCACTTCCCCTTTCGCCGCCGGGGGGGCTCGAACCCGTGACACGCTGAGGGGGGGACCCTCGGTGGCTCCCGGTCCCCACGCGGGACGCGGGTCCCGCCATCCCCCGCTCCTGTCCCTGTCCCCGTCCCGGTCCCGGTCCCAGTCCCCATCCCCGCCCTGTCCCCCCCCGTCCCGCTCCCCACGCGGGACACGGGGTCCTTCCCCACCCCCCGCGCTCCCTGCGGTGACATCGGGACCCCCATCCCCACCCGAGCCCCTCGGTGTCCCCCGCGCCCCCCGGCGATGTCACCCTGTCCCCGCGGGGCGCGCGCTCCCCCCCAGCCGCACGTCCCGCGCCCGCCGTGCCACCCAGCGCTCCCAGTGCCGCCCAGTGCCGCCCAGTGCCGCCCAGCGCCAGCGATGCCACCGCATCCCCGGGGACAGCGCGACCCCCCCGGGCCGTGGGGGGGACACGGGGGGGGGGCCCGCGCGTGGGGAAGGGGCGCGTGAGGCGGTCACGCGCCGCCGGCGGGGGCCAAACTGGGGCCAAACTGGGGCCAAACTGGTCCCGAACTGGGCCGCGGGAGCCGCCGCCGCCGCTTCCGCGTCGCCGCGCCGGGACGGGGCGGGGGCCCGGGAAAGGGGAGGGGGGGACACGCGGGACAGGAGTCATCGCCCCCCGCCCCACCCGAGCCCCGTCCCACGGAGCGGCCCCGAGTGGGGAAACTGAGCCGCGGGGCGCGGGGGGGGAAGGATCGCGCCCAGCTGTGCCCCAGCTGCGCCCCAGATGTGCCCCAGATGTGCGCGGAGCCGCCGCGGGGATGCTGCGGCCGCCGGGGCAGGGCGGGACCCCCGCGACACGCGTGGGACCCCCGCGACACGGCGGGACCGCGGGACGGGACGGCGGCCGTGGGGCAGGGCGGTGCCCGGGGGGGGGCGCGGGGGGGCCGCGCAGGGCCGGAGCGTGGCCGTGGGGATGGACAGTGGGGCTGGGGCCGTGGGGATGGACAGTGGGGCTGGGGCCGTGGGGACAGTGGGGCTGGGGCCGTGGGGACAGTGGGGTCGGGGCCGTGGGGACAGTGGGGCCGTGGGGCCGTGGCCGTGGGGCCGTGGCCGTGACTCGCATTCCGGGGGGGGCCCGGGGGGGGCCGGAGGCGGCCGCGCCGCTCCCGCGCCACAAAGGGCCCCTTGTCCCCACGCTGCGTGGGGGGGCCCGTGGGGGACCCTCCCCCCGCGCCCCGCTCTCCCCACCCACCCCAAAAACACGCGGAGGGGGGGTGGGCATGGGGGGGGTGGGCAGCGATAGGATCGCCCCCCCCCGAGCCCCCCCAAAGCGGGAGGGGTCCGTCCCACCCGTGTCCCGCCCCCCCCGCCGTGTCCCAGCCCCCCCAGGCCGGGATTGACCCCCCCGAGCCCCCCGGAGCCCCCCGGCCGCCCCACTGAATGGGCCCCGCGGGGCCCCGCCCCTCGTGAATATTCATGAGGCGCTTTGCATGAGAAACCTGAATGGGGCGGGGGGTCCCACGGGGGGGGGGGCGGGGGGTCGCGGGTATTTCCCCCCCCCCCCTCCCATCCCGAGCCTTTTCCCGGCGGATTCCCCGCGGGAACGCGCGCGGGGGGGGCCGGGCCGGGCCTGGGAACGCGGGAGGGGCCGGAGCGGCGGGGGGGGGGTCCCGGTCCCCGCCCCCCCCCCCGGAAGGCCCCGTGTCCGGCCGGGGCTGAGTCATCGGCGCCTTAAAGGGACCGCGCCGCGCTCGGACACGCGGGGGGGGCGGGGAGCCATGGGGGAGGGCTGGGGGGGGCGTGGGGGGAGCGTCTGCTCGGGGGGGGGCAGGGATTGTGCGGGGGGAGGGCGTGGGGGAGTTTTGGGGGGGGAGGTGTCTGCGAGTGGGGGGAGGGTCCGTGCGTGGGGGGGGGGCGTGGGGGGAGGGTTTGTTATTGGAGAGCAGCGCGGGGGGGCCGCGCCCGTGCGTGGGGGGGGGCGTGGGGGGAGCGTCTGTTCCTCGTGGGGGGAGGGGCTGTGAGTGGGGGGGGGGCGTGGGAAGGTGTCAGTGCCGGGGGGGGGGGGTCTCAGCGTGGGGGGGCGGCGCTGTGGAGGGATTGTTTACGAAGCGGAGTCACGAGTGGGGGGGTCCTGGGGGGGTCTGTGAGTGGGGGGGCGCGTGGGGGGGTTGTTTACGAGAGTAGTCACGAGGGGGGGGGCGTGCGCGTGGCGTGGGGGGGGGGGGACAGCGACGTGGCCGTGGCCGTGTGTGGCCCCCCCCCCGTGTCACGTGTGACGCCCCCCACGCCACGTGAAGCCCCCCCCCCGTGCCCGTGGGGCTCTCGTGGGGTCCCCGAGCCCCCCCCCCCCCCAAAGCTCCCACGGAGGGGGGGGGGGGAAGGGGCAGGCGGGTGATGCGTTGCCATGGCAACCGCATCCCTGCGTGGGTGGCTTTGTCGCCATGGCAACGGGGACCGGCGGGAGAGGGGGGACAGTGACCCCCCCTCACACACGGCAGCGACCCCCCCCAACAGTGGGGGGGGCACGGGAATAGGGGGGAGGGAGTGTGCAAGGGGGGGGTGGTGTAAAAAGGGGGGGTCAGTGTGGGTTTGGGGTCAGTGTGGGTTTGGGGTCGGTGTGGATTTGGGGTGAGTGTGCAAAGGGGGGGTCAGCGTAAAGGGGGGGTCAGTGTGGATTTGGGGTGAGTGTGGATTTGGGGTGAGTGTGCAAAGGGGGGGTCAGTTTAAAAGGGGGGGCGGTGTGCAAAGGGGGGGTCAGTGTGAAGGGGGGGCCATTGTGAATTTGGGGTGAGCGTGTAAGGGGGTGGTCCCTGCAAAGGGGGGGTCTGATTGTGCAGGATGGGTGTGCAAAGGGGGGGTCAGTGCAAAGGGGGGGGGGTCAGTGTGGATTTGGGGTGAGTGTGCAAGTGGGTGGTCACTGCAAAGGGGGGCGAGTGTGAATTCGGGGTGAGTGTGCAAATGGGGGAGTCAGTGTGGACTGGGGATGAGTGTGCAAATGGGGGGTCGGTGTGCATTTGGGGTGAGTGTGCAAGGGGGGGCCATTGTGGATTTAGGGTCACTGCGAAGGGGGGGTCATTGTGAATTCGGGGTGAGTGTGCAAGGGGGGTGGTCACTGTGAGGGGGGGGTCACTGTGAATTCGGGGTGAGTGTGCAAGGAGGGGTCGGTGTGCAAAGAGGGGGTCAGCATAAAAGGAGTGTGGATTTGGGGTGAGTGTGCAAGGGGAGGGGTGAGTGCAAAGCGGGGGGGCTGTAAAGCCATGGGGTGAGTGTGCAAGGGGGGTGGTCAGTGCAAAGGGGGGGTCGGTGTGGATTTGGGGTCAGTGTTAAGGAGGGGTGAGTGTGCAGGGGAGGATCAGTGTGAATTCGGGGTGAGTGTGCAAATGGGGGGAGTCTCTGCAAAGAGGGGGTCGGTGTGAATTCGGGGTGAGTGTGCAAGGGGGGTCAGTGTGAAGGGGGGTCTGTGCAAAGGGGGATCACTGTGAAGCCGCGGGGTGAGTGTGCAAAGGGGGGAGGCCACTGCAAAGGGGGGGTCAGTGAATTCGGGGTGAGTGTGCAAATGGGGGGGTCAGTGCGGATTTGGGGTGAGTGTGCAACGTGGGGGTCACCGCAAAGGGGGGGTCGGTGTGGGTTTGGGGTGAGTGTGCAAGGGGGAGGTCACTGCAAAGGGGGGTTGGTGCGGATTTGGGGTCAGTGTTAAGGAGGGGTGAGTGTGCAGGGGAGGATCAGTGTGAATTCGGGGTGAGTGTGCAAATGGGGGGTCAGTGCGGATTTGGGGTGAGTGTGCAAGGGGGGGTCACTGCAAAGGGATGGTCAGATTGTGCAGGGGGGGCTGTGCAAAGTCAGGATGGGTGTGCAAAGGGGGGGTCAGTGTGAATTCGGGGTGAGTGTGCCAAGGGGGGGTCAGATTGTGCATGGGGAGCTGTGCCAAGGCAGGATGGGTGTGCAAAGGGGGGGGTCACTGTGAATTGGGGGTGAGTGTGCAAGGGGGGTCAGTGTTAAAGGCGGGGGTCAGTGTGAATTCGGGGGGAGTGTGCAAAGGGGGGGGGTCGGTGCAAAGGGGGGGTCGGTGTGAATTTGGGGTGACTGTGCAAAGGGGGGGTCAATATGAACTCAGGATGAGTGTGCAAGGGGGAGGTGACAGTGCCAGGGCTGTCCCCAGGGCCCCGTGCCGAGGGGGGGCGGGGGCGGTCCGTGCGAGCCCCCCCGCGCTGTGGGCAGTGGTGGTGGCGGGGGGGGACACGGAGCAGCCGCCGTCGGTCCCCGCTCGGTCTCCGCTCGGTCCCTGTCACATCCCGTGAGCGTCACATGAGTCACGGCCGGGGGGGCTGGGCTGGCACCGGGACTGAGCCCGGGGACACGGGGACAGCGGGGACCGGGGCTGGGGACAGGGGGACTGCAGGGACCGGGGCTGGGGACAGGGGGACAGTGGGGACTGGGGCTGGGGACAGGGGGACAGCGGGACTGGGGCTGGGGACAGCGCAGACTGGGGCTGGGGACAGTGGGACTGTGGGGACTGGGGCTGGGGACAGGGGGACTGAGGCTGGGGACAGCGGGACTGGGGCTGGGGACAGTGCAGACTGGGGCTGGGGACGGGGGACAGTGGGGACTGGGGCTGGGGACACGGGGACAGTGGGGACTGGGGCTGGGGACAGCAGGGACTGAGCCCAGGGACAGGGGGACGGCAGGGACCGGGGCTGGGGACAGCGGGACTGGGGCTGGGGACGGTGGGACTGTGGGGACTAGGGCTGGGGACAGCAGGGACTAGGGCTGGGGACAGCGGGGACCAGGGCTGGGGACAGTTGTGACTTGAGTGGCTGAGACTGGTGACACTGGTGACACTGGTGACTGAACCTGGGGACAGTTGTGACACCGGGGACTAAGCCCAGGGACACTCGTGACACCAGTGACTGGGGCTGGGGACAGTTGTGACAGCCCTGGCTGAGCCCAGGGACACTTGTGACAGCAGGGACTGAGCCTGGGGACGCTCGTGACTTGAGTGGCTGAGCCCAGGGCTGGGCCTGGCACCAGGGACTGAGCCTGGGGACACTTGTGACACAGGTGGGGGAGGCTGGGGACACTCGTGATATGGATGGCTGAGGCTGAGGACACTTGTGACACAGGTGGCCGAGGCTGGGGACATGTGTGACACGCGTGGCTGAGGCCTGGCAGCTCATTAAATGAATGGCTGAGGATGGGGACACTCGTGACATGGGTGGCTGAGGATGGGGACACTTGTGACATGGGTGGCTGAGGATGGGGACACTTGTGACATGGGTGGCCGAGGCCAGGGCAGCTCACACCATGCGTGGCTGAGCTCAGGGACACTCGTGACGTGGGTGGCTGAGGCTGGGGACACTCGTGACACGTGTGGCTGAGTCCTGTGATGCTCGTGACACGCATGGCTGAGAGCAGGAGCGTTGGTGACATGTGTGGCCCAGTCCCCTGTCCCTTGTGTCACACACGGCCCAGTCCCCTGTCCCTCCCCGTGTCCCTCAGCCATGTCCGTGTTCCCTGTCCCTCGTGTCACACACGGCCCAGTGCCATGTGCTCCGTGTCCTGTATGTCCCCTGTCCCCAGCCACAGCCGAGTCCCCTGTCCCTCATGTCACCCATGTCCCTCAGCCATGACCGTGTCCCCTGTCCCTCACTTCACTCCTGTCCCCAGCCATGGCCAAGAACCGTGTCCCTCATGTCCCGCATGTCTGCCATGTCCCCATGTCCCTGAATCCCCATGTCCCTGATGTCCCCCGCCATGTCCCCATGTCCCTGATGTCCCCATGTCCCTGATGTCCCCCGCCATGTCCCCATGTCCCTGATGTCCCCATGTCCCTGATGTCCCCCGCCATGTCCCCATGTCCCTCATGTCCCCATGTCCCTCATGTCCCCCGCCATGTCCCCATGTCCCTGATGTCCCCCGCCATGTCCCCAGCCATGTCCCTGATGTCCCCGTGTCCCCAGCCATGGCCAAGTACCGCAGTCTGCTGGAGGAGCTGGCCCAGAACAGCCACATCCCAGTCCCATGTCCCTGATGTCCCCATGTCCCTGATGTCCCCCATGTCCCCAGCCATGTCCCTGATGTCCCCGTGTCCCCGTGTCCCCAGCCATGGCCGAGTACCGCAGTCTGCTGGAGGAGCTGGCCCAGAACATCACGGCCGAGGACCTGGAGCAGCTCAAGTCCGCGTGTCGCGAGGACATCCCCAGCGGGGAGGGCGACGCCATCGCCACCGGCCACCACTGGTTCGCCTTCCTGGAGCGCCACAGCAAACTGGACCGAGGTGTGGCCCTGGGGACACCCCGTGCCATCGGCACTGTCCCCTCCCTGTGCCCCGTGCCACCGGCACTGTCCCCTCCCTGTGCCCCGTGCCACCGGCACCGTCCCCTCCCTGTGCCCCGTGCCACCGGCACTGTCCCCTCCCTGTGCCCCGTGCCACCGGCACTGTCCCCTCCCTGTGCTCCGTGCCATCGGCACTGTCCCCTCCCCGCGCCCCGGGGCTGCTCCAGCCCTGGGCTGGTCCCCATCCCGGGCCCCTGAGCTCTGTCCCTTGTCCCTGTCCCCTCTCCCAGTCCCTGTCCCCATTGCCTCAGCCCTGTCCCGATCACCTGAGCTCTCTCCCAGTTCCTGTCCCTGTCACCTGTCCCCTCTCCCACTTTCCCCATCTCATGTCCCCTCTCCCAATTCCTGTCCCCAACCCCTCTCCCTTTTCCCGGTCCCTGCCCCCTTTCCCAGTCCCTGTCCCTGTCACATGTCCCCTGTCCCCTCTCCCAGTCTCTGTCCCCTCTCCTGGTCCCCTCCCACTCTGTGTCCCTTGGCCCTGTCCCTGTCCCTCCCCTGGCCCCCAGCCCTGCTCCGGTCCCCATCCAGGTCCCCTTGTCCCCGTCCTGCTCCCCCCACTCCCTGCTCCCGTGGTGCCTTTCCTGTCCCCAGCCTGCTCCCTGATCCGTGTCCCTTGTCCCCATCCCAGGCCATGATCCCCCAGCCCCAGTCCCAGTCCAGCCCCGACTCTGGTCCCGATCCTGGTCCCTGTCACCTTTCCTGGTTCTCACCCTGGTCCCTGATCCCTCTCCTTGTCCCTGTCCCCATCCCTGTCCCCTGGGTTCTATTCCTGTCCCCTGGTCCCTGTCACCTTTCCCGGTTCCCACCCTGGTCCCTGATCCCTCTCCTTGTCCCTGTCCCCATCCCTGTCCCTTCGAGTCTATTCCTGTCCCCTGGTCCCTGTTCCCATCCCTGTCCCCTGGGGTCTGTTCCTGTCCCCTGGGGTCTGGTCCCATCCCTGTCACCTGTTCCCATCCCTGTCCCCTGGTCCCTGTCCCCATCCCTGTCCTAGTCCCCTGCCCTGATCTGTCCCCGGGTCCAGGTCCCCTGATCCCTCTCCCAGTCCCTGTCCCTGTATTTGTCCCCTCTCCCTGGTCCTGTTCCTGTCCTGGTCCCCCATTGTCCTTCCTGATCCTTGATCCCTGTCCCGGTTCTTGTCCCCACTCTGTCCTCTTCCTGTCCCTCCCCTGTCTTGCTCTCTCCCTGTCCCCATTCTCATCCCTGTTCCCATCTGCTGTCCCCATCCGTCCCCATCCTGTCCCCATCCCTCCTGTCCTGCTCTGTCCCTAGCCCATCTCCCACTCCCATCCTGTCCCCGTCCCCATCCTGCCCTGTCCCCATACCCATGCCTGTCCCCTGTCGCGCCCCTGTCCCCATCCCATCCCCTGTCCATCCCGCCCCCATCCCTGTCCCCATTCCCATCCTGTCCCCATCCCCTGTCCTGCTTTCTCCCTGTCCCCATCCCACCCCATCCCTGGCCCCTGGCCCCATCTCCATTCCGTTTCCATCCTGTCACCATCCCTGTCCCCATCTCCATCCCATTCCCTGTCCTGCTCTCCCTGTCCCCATCCTATCCCCATCGCTGTCCCCATCCCCATCGTTGTCCCCGTCCCCATCCCTGTCCCCATCCTGTCCCTCCCCATCCCTGTCCCATCCCCATCCTGTCCCTCCCTCTCCCTGTCCCCATCCCTGTCCCCATCTCCATCCCATTCCCTGTCCTGCTCTCCCTGTCCCCATCCTGTCCCCATCGCTGTGCCCATCGCTGTCCCCATCCCCATTCTGTTCCCATTCCTGTCCCTCCCCTATCCCATCCCTGTCCCACTTCTGTCCCTACCTTGTCCCTGTCCCATCCCCACCCCTTCCCCATCCCTGTCCCCATCCCATCCCTGTCCCATTCCTGTCCCTTCCGTGTCCCCATCCCTATCCCTTCCCATCCCCATCCCTGTCCCCATCCTGTCCCTCCCTGTCCCCATCCCTGTCCCCATCCCATCCCATCCCCATCGCTGTCCCCATCCCCATTCTGTCCCTATTCCTGTCCCAGTCCCGTCCCTCCCGTCCCCATCCCATCCCATCCCATCCCCATCCCAATCCCTGTCCCCATCCTGTCCCCACCCTGTCCCCCACCCTGTCCCCGCCCCTTCCCATGCGGGCCCCCGCGGCCTTAGCGCGGGTGGCCCCAGCCCAGCGATGTGCCGTGTGTGTCCCCTGTGTGTCCCACTCTGTCCCCGCGCTGTCCCGTGTGTGTCCCGTTGGTGTCCCCTGTGTGTCCCATGTGTGTCCCGTATGTGACCCGCGGTGTCCCGCGCTGTCCCCTGTGTGTCCCGCGCTGTCCCCGCGCTGTCCCGTGTGTGACCCGCGCTGTCCCCTGTGTGTCCCCGCAGACAACCTGTCGTACATCGAGCACATCTTCGAGATCTCGCGCCGGCCGGACCTGCTGACCAAGGTGGTGCAGTACCGCACGCAGGTGCTCAAGATCTCCGAGGAGGACGAGGTGGACACCAAGCTCACGCGCATCCCCAGCGCCAAGAAGTACAAGGGTGAGAGGGGACAGCGGGGACAGCGGGACAGCGGGGACAGCCAGAGACCCCCGGGATGGGCACGGGGACAGCGGGGACAGCGGGGACAGCCAGAGACCCCCGGGACGGGCACGGGGACAGCGGGGACAGCGGGGACAGCGGGGACAGCCAGAGACCCCCGGGACGGGCACGGGGACAGCGGGGACAGCCAGAGACCCCCGGGATGGGCACGGGGACAGCGGGGACAGCGGGGACAGCCAGAGACCCCCGGGACAGGCACGGGGACAGCGGGGACAGCCAGAGACCCCCGGGACAGGCACGGGGACAGCGGGGACAGCGGGACAGCCAGAGACCCCCGGGATGGGCACGGGGACAGCGGGGACAGTGGGGACAGCCAGAGACCCCCGGGACGGGCACGGGGACAGCGGGGACAGCGGGGACAGCCAGAGACCCCCGGGACGGGCACGGGGACAGCGGGGACAGCCAGAGACCCCCGGGATGGGCACGGGGACAGCGGGGACAGCCAGAGACCCCCGGGATGGGCACGGGGACAGCGGGGACAGCGGGGACAGCCAGAGACCCCCGGGATGGGCACGGGGACAGCGGGGACAGCGGGGAGAGCCAGGGATGGTGACAGGGACAGCGGGGATGGGGACAGCAGGGATGGGGACAGTGGGGATGGGGACACCGGGAACAGACAGGGATGGGGACAGGGACACCGGGGACAGCCGGGGATGGGGACGGGGACAGCAGGGATGGGGACAGTGGGGATGGGGACAGCAGGGATGGGGACAGCGGGGACAGCGGGGACGGGGACAGTGGGGATGGGGACAGCAGGGAACAGCCAGAGATGGGGACAGGGACGTCGGGGAGAGCCAGGGATGGTGACAGGGACAGCGGGGATGGGGACAGCGGGGACAGGGGACAGCGGGGATGGGGACAGGGATGGGGACACCGGGAACAGCCAGAGATGGGGATAGGGACATCGGGGATGATTTGGGACCCCCCCAGGAAGGATTGGGGACAACACCAGGAAGGGTTGGGGACACCCCCGGGAAGGGTTGGGGACCCCCAGGAAGGGTTGGGGACCCCCAGGAAGGGTTGGGGACCCCCGGGGAGGGCTGGGGACCCCCGGGGAGGGTTGGGGACACCTGTCGGGGGGAGGGGACACCCCTGACCCCCCCGTGTCCCCTCCCCCAGACATCATCCGGCAGCCCTCGGAGGAGGAGATCATCAAGCTGGCCCCGCCCCCCAAAAAGGCCTGAGGGGGGGAGGGGCCAAGGCCGAGCCCCCCCCGCCCCCCCCCGAGACCCCTCCCCACCTTTCAGCCCCGGGGGGGGAGGGGCACCGACAGCGTGTGAAACCCCCCGAGTGGGGGAGGGGGGATGGGGGGGAAATTCCCACGGGACCCCCCCCCCCCCAATATGGGTAAGGTGGGGGGGGCGAACGGGACCACCACCCCCACCCCAAATTCGGGGGTGACAAAAACGGGACCCCCAGCCCCAAATTTGGGGGGCACAGGGACCACCCCCACCCCAAATTTGGGGGGCACAAAAATGGACCACCCCCACCCCACCCGAATTTGGGGGAGTCACAGGGACTGGGAACCCCCAGCCCAAATTTGAGGGGCACAAGGACCACCCCCACCCCAAATTTGGGGGGCACAGGAATTAGAAACCCCCACCCCAAAATTTGGGGGGGGTCACAAAAACGGGACCCCCCCCCACCCCAAATTTGGGGGGGGGGGGTCACAAGGATCGCCCCCCTACCCTAATTTCGGGGGAAAATTCGGGGGGGAGGGCACAGGCACTTGGAGTCCCCCACCCCAAATTTTGGGGGTCACAAAAACGGGACCCCCCCCACCCCAAATTTGGGGGTCACAGGCACTTGGAACCCCCAGCCCCAAATTTGGGGGGGGTCACAGTCATTGGGATCCCCCAGCCCCAATTTGAGGGGGGAGTGACAGGGACTGGGACCCCCCCACCCCAAATTTGGGGGTCACAAGCACCAGGACCCCCCCAAATGCAATTTTGGGGGGGGGTCACAAGCACTGGGACCCCCCACCCAAATCTGGGGGGGGAGTTAAGTATTGGGACCTCCCCAACCCAAATTTGGGGAGACACAGGGGGGGGTGACAGGGACTGGGACCCCCACCCCAAATTTGGGGAGTCACAAGCACCAGGACCCCATCCCCAATTTTGGGGGGGCCACAGTGGGGGGGGTCACAAACAGCAGGACCACCCCCAAACCCCAATTTTGGGGGGGGTCAGAAACACAGGGACCCCTCCCCCAATTCTGGGGGGGGTCTCAAACAGTGGGGCCGACCCCCACCCCAATTTTGGGGGGGGCTTTAAGTATTGGGACCCCCCACCCCAAATTTGGGGGACATGGCGGGGGAGTGACAAGGATTGGGACCCCCAAACCCCAATTTTGGGGGGGTCACGAGCACAGGGACCCCCACCCCAATTTGGGGGGGGTCAGAAACACTGGGACCCCCTACCCCAGCTTGGGGGGGTCACAAGTACAGGGACCCCCACCCCAATTTTGGGGGGGGGTCTCAAGCACTGGGACCCCCCACCCAAATCGGGGGGGCTTTAAGTATTGGGACCCCCCCACCCCAAATTTGGGGGGACATGGGGGGGGTGACAGGGACTGGGACCCCCACCCCAATTTTGGGGGGGCTTTAAGTATTGGGACCCCCCAACCCAAATTTGGGGGACATGGCGGGGGAGTGACAAGGATTGGGACCCCCACCCCAATTTTGGGGGGGTCACGAGCACAGGGACCCCCACCCCAATTTTGGGGGGGGTCAGAAACACTGGGACCCCCTACCCCAATTTTGGGGGGGGTCACGAGCACAGAGACCCCTCCCCAATTTGGGGGGGGGCACAGGAGGGCGGGGGGAGGTCTGGAAGGTTCCGAGGTCAGGGCTGATTTTGGGGGGGGGTCTCGGCCCCCCCCGGGCAGGGCTGAGCCACTTTTGGGGGGGGGGGGGAGGGGCACGACCCCAACCCCCCCCGGGGGCTGTGGCAGGAGGGGACAGGGAGGTGACAAAGGGGGGGGGGCAGGAAGGGGTGAGAGCCCCCCGAAATTGGGGAAAAAAACCCAAAAATATAAATTTGGGGGAGCAGGAAGGTGTGACCCCCCCGAAATTGGGGAAAAAAAACCCAAAAAAAATCAATTTTGGGGGGGCAGGAAGGGGTGACCCCCCC